>CAUYLG010038356.1:0-33719 GCA_963573385.1 Cacajao melanocephalus
AATATTGGTTGGCTGCTTGTTTGTTATTTTCATCTCTTTTTCCTTCCTGTCTCCATTGTTAAGCACAATTATTGGCATAAAAGAGGTTTTTAATACCCATTTTTAGACTGCATTCTAGCCTGGGCAATAGAACAAGAATCCCGTTCTCTCTTCCTCTTTCCCTTCTTCTTTCTTTCTCTCTTGCATTCTTTTTTCTTTCTTTCTTTCACTCTTTCTTTCTTTTCTCTCTTTTTCTTTCTTTCTAAAAAAAAAAAAAAACCAACCCCCGCATCCCATTAATAAAACAGGCAAAGAAGCCAGACATGGTGGCTCATGCCTGTAATCCCAGCACATTGGGAGGCTGAGGCAGGCAGATTGAGAGGCCAGGAGTTTGAGACCAGCCTGGCCAACACAGTAAAACCCCATCTCTACTAAAAATACAAAAAAATTAGCCAGGCATGGTGACGGGCTCCTGTAATCCTAGCTACTTGGGAGGCTGAGGTTTCAGTGAGCCGAGATGGCACCACTGCACGCCAGCCCAACAGTGCAAGACTCCGTCTCAAAAAAAACAGGCAAAGAATGTCTACAAGCACAAATTCACCTAGTAGCAAAACCTGATCTGAACTGACAGGAGACTACATATAGTCTTTATATAACCCACATAGTGTGAAAATGCACACATTTCCCTGAAGAAACATCCAAGTGTTTCATTATGGGCTGCTGGCCCAGCCCCTGCTTCTGGTATTACATAATATTTGTGATACACACAACATTTCCTTATCATAAAATTGTCAAACTTCCCAAATCCTAAATTAATATATAAACTCAGTGCAATGCCAGTCAGAAATTGAATGGGGGTTTTTCCTGGAACTGGATAAAATTACCTTAAGGTTTCTATGGAAGAATTCACATTTAAGAATAGCTAAGAAAAAGAACAGTGGGAGGATGGCAAAAGCTTATTAAAATTGACCACAAAACCACTGTCATAAAAATAACATGGTGTTAGTGTAGCAGTAGACAAACAGAGCCTGTTGGTAGAATGCAACAGAAAGCCCAGAAATAAATCCAAGCATGTATATGTGGGAACTGAATATATGAGAAACATGGCATTTTGAATCACTGCAGAAAAGGTGTTATTTAATAAATGATGCTGGCAGGCCAGGCACAGTGGCTCACACCTGTAATCCCAGAACTCTGGGAGGCTGAGGCAGGTATATCATCTGAGGTCAGGAGTTTGAGACCAACCTAACCAACATGGCAAAACCCCATCTCTATCTCTACTAAAAATACAAAAATGAAGGCCAGGTGTGGTGGCTCATGCCTGTAATCCCAGCACTTTGGGAGGCCAAGGCGGGTGGATCACCTGAAGTCAGGAGTTCAAGACCAGCCTGACCAACATGATGAAACGCCATCTCTACTAAAAATACAAAAATTAGCCAGGCATGGTGGTGGGCACCTGTAATCCCAACTACTTGGGAGGCTGAGGCAGGAGAATTGCTTGAACCTGGGAGGTAGAGGTTGCAGTGAGCCAAGATCACACAATTGTACTCCAGTCTGAGCGACTAGTGAAACTTTGTCTCAAAAATAAATAAATAAATGATACTGGCATAATTGACTATCTGGATTTTTTTTAAAGCTAGGCCTATTTATCACAATACTGACAGAGTAAGATTTTTTTTTGAGACGGAGTCTCGCTCTACTGGCCGGGCTGGAGTGCAGTGGCATATCTCAGCTCACTGCAACCTCTGCCTCCTAAGTTCAAGTGATTCTCTGCCTCAGCCTCCTGAGCAGCTGGGATTATAGGCACGCACCACCATGCCTGGCTAATTTTTGTATTTTTAGTAGAGACGGGGTTTCACCATGTTGGCCAGGCTGGTCTCGAACTCCTGACCTTAAGGCATCCACCTGCCTTGGCCTCCCAAGTGCTGGGATTACAGGCGTGAGCCACAGCGCCTGGCCAGAGTAAAGATTTATATGTAAAAAAGAAAACAGTAAGCATAGTAGAAGAAAAAATAGGATATTTGTATAAGCTTATATATGGGGAAGATGTTCCAAAGTACAAGGTGAAACTCGGCCAACATGGCGAAACTCTGTCTCTACAAAAACTACAAAAATTCGCTGGGCGTGGTAGCATGCCCCTGTAGTCCTAGCTACTCAGGAGGCTGAGGTGGTACAATTGCTTGAGCCTGGGAAGCGGAAGCTGCAGTTAGCTGAGACTGGGCCACTGCATTCCAGCCAGGATGACAGAGTGAGATCCTGTCTCAAAAAAATAAAAATAAAAAATTATAATGATTAAAAAGCATAGAATTAAAAAAAAAAAAAAGGCCAGGCATGGTGGCTCATGCCTGTAATCCTAGCACTTTGGGAGGCCGAGGTGGGTGGATCACCTGAGGTCAAGAGTTCAAAACCAGCCTGGCCATCATGGTGAAACCCCATCTTTAGTAAAAAAAAAAAAAAAAAAAAAAAAAAAAAATGGCCGGGCGTGGTGGCTCACGCCTGTAATCCTAGCACTTTTTGGGAGGCTGAGCTGGGTGGATCACCTGAAGTCAGGAGTTCAAGACCAGCCCGGCCATCACGGTGAAATCCCATGTTTAAAAAAAAAAAAATCATAGAATTGGCTTAGAATTTTTAAAAAAGATCAACATAAGAGAATCAGGAATTCAGAAACAGACCCATGTATGTGCAGGAATTTGGTAAATAAGACAGAGGGCTTATGAAAACAGTAGGAAAAGAACTAATTCATTAAAAACTAGAAAGCTCATCCTCTTTGTTTATTTATTTATTTGTTTATTTATTTTGAGACAGAGTCTCGCCCTGCTGCCCAGGTTGGAGTGCAGTGGCATGATCTCAGCTCACTGCAACCACTGCCTACCAGGTTCAAGCGATTCTCCTGCGTCAGCCTCCCGAGTAGCTGGGACTACAGGTGCCCACCACCATGCCTGGCTAATTTTTGTATTTTTAGCAGAGACAGGGTTTCACCGTGTTGGCCAGGTTGGTCTTGAATTCCTGACCTCAGGTGATCTGCCCATCTCAGCCTCCCAAAGTGCTGGGATTACAGGTGTCAGCCACGATGCCCAGCTGCTCATCCTCTTTAAAAAGATAACTTTTTGGCTGGGCGCGGTAGCTCACGCCTGTAATCCCAGCACTTTGGGAGGCCGAGGCAGGCCTATCACAAGGTCAGGAGATTGAGACCATCCTGCTCAACATGGTGAAACCCAATCTCTACTGAAATACAAAAAACAATTAGCTGGGCGCGGTGGCTCCTGCCTGTAATCCCAGCACTTTGGGAGGCCAAGGTGAGCTGATCACGAGGTCAGGAGATTGAGACCATCCTGGCCAAAGTGGTGAAACCTCATCACTACTAAAATACAAAAAACAATTAGCTGGGCATAGTGGTCCACATCTGTAGTCCCAGCTACTCGGGAGGCTGAGGCAGGGGAATCTCTTGAACCCAGGAGGCAGAGGTTGCAGTGAGCTGAGATTGCACCACTGTACTCCAGCCTGGGCGACAAAGTGAGACTTCATCTCAAAAAAATAAAAAATAAAATTTTTTTTGTTTCTGTTTTTCTTTTGAGACAGAGTCTTGCTCTGTCACCCAGGCTGGAGTGCAGTCTTGAGATCTGCAACCTCCGCTTCCTGGGTTCCAGCAATTCTCCTGCCTCAGCCTTCCAAGTAGCGAAGTTCACAGGTGCCCGCCACCATGCCCAGCTAATTTTTCTATTTTTAGTAGAGACAGGGTTTCACCATGTTGGCCAGGCTGGCCTCAAACTCCTGACCTCAGGTGATCTGCCGACCTCAGGTGATCTGCCTGCCTCAGCCTCCCAATCTGCTGGGATTACAGGCGTGAGCCACTGTGCCTGGCCTAAAAAGATAACCTTTTAAAGATGTATTTCTGCCAGACTCCTGGGTGTCTGTCTCTCCGCTTTATTGGCATTCGTCCCAGTTCTCAGGAACTTGGGATTTTCTCCACGTTTATCAGCCACGCAGATTTGATTTTTTTACTGAAATAGTGTTACTGTGTCTCTTTTACAGGTGAGGAAAATTAGGCCCAGGTAATTAGTTAAGTGACTTATATAAGCAGATGGCTACTCAGTGGCAGAGGTTCCTGTGTGTCTGACTACCCATCTTTTTCTATTTGGCTTCCTGCCCATCTCTGTCACTATCTTTCCCTCTGACTCTTGTTTCTTTCTCTCATCTGTCTCTTTTTTGCAAAGATGCCAATTTTAACAAGTCCAAAATGTTGTAGAGTTAAATGGTTAAGAATGAGCCAGTTCAGCCACTGCCTGGGTTCAAATCCTGCTCTTCCACTTATTGTCTGTATGACTGGGATGAATCCTGTCACCTCTGTGAGCCTCAGTTTTCTCATCTATAATATGGGGAAAATGATTGTCCCTACCCTATAGGATTATTTTCACAATTCAATGAAAAAATATTATGTGCACAGAATGGCCCTAAGTTCAATACACATTAGCTATTTATATGTTATTATGGCATCAATAAAGTGCCCCAATCATCCCAAATGGGCACGTGAGCTCCTTGAGGCTGGGAATCACATCTTCCACTCCATAACTATTTAAAACAATTTCAAGGCCGGGCGCAGTGGCTCATGCCTGTAATCCCAGCACTTTGGGAGGCCAAGGCGGGCGGATCACAAGGTCAGGAGTTCAAGACCAGCCTGGCCAACATAGTGAAACCCCATCTCTACTAAAAATACAAAAATTAGCCAGGTGCAGTGGCGGGCACCTGTAATCCCAGCTACTTGGGAGGCTGAGGCAGGAGAAGTGCTTGAACCTGGAAGGCAGAGGCTGTAGTGAGCTGACATTGTGCCACTGCACTCTAGCCTGGGCGACAGAGCAAGACTCAGTCTCAAAAAAAAAGAAAATTTCATACCCTATAATAAAGTTAAAAGAATACACTGAACACCCATCCATACTTCATCTAGATCCCCTGTTAACATTTTTTGGGGCCACATTTGCTTTATCTCTCTCTGTATATAAGCATATTATTTTTGCCAAGTTATTTGCAGACACTATGACATTTTACCCCTTCATACTTAACTGTGTTTTTCCCAAGAACAAGGACATTTTCCTTCAGTAGATATGATGCCAGTACCACACTGCTATGGTTTGAATGTGTCCCCCTAAATTCATGTGTTGCAATTTAATTACCAATGTGATCATATTAAGAGGTGAGGCCTTTAAGAGGTGATTAAGTCATGAGGGTAGAGCTCTCATGGATGGGATTAGGGCTCTTTTTTGTTTTTTGAGATAGAGTCTCGCTCTGTCACCCAAGCTGGAGTGCAGTGGCATGATCTTGGCTCACTGCAACTTCCACCTCCTGGGTTCAAGCGATTCTCGTGCCTCAGCCTCCCAAGTAGCTGGGATTACAGGCATGTGCCACTACACCTGGCTGATTTTTATATTTTTTTGGTAGAGACGGGGTTTCACCATGTTGGTCAGGATAGTCTCAAACTCCTGACTTCAGGTGATCTGCCCACCTCAGCCTCCCAAAGTGCTGGGATTACAGGCATGAGCCACCACACCTGGTGGATTAGGGCTCTTAAAAGGGGTTGAGGGTGTGTGTTCACTCTCTTCTGCTCTTCTGTCATGTGAGGACACAGCAAGAAAGCCCTCACCAGACACACAACCTGCCAGCACCTTGATCTTGGACTTCCCAGTCTTCTAAACTGTGAGAAATTAATTTCTCTTCCTTACAAATTCGTCAGTCTGTGGTATTCTGTTATAGTAGCACAAAATGACTAAGACACACACCCAGGATATTTAATACTGACACAATACAATGACCTAATGTATGGTCTGTAATCAAATGTTGAGACCATGTCTTAATTTATCTGTGTGCTCGCAGGGACCAGAATAGGCAAGAGTGGAGGAACAAAGATGAGAAGAGAAAAAGTGGCTGAGAGGTCAAGGGAACGAATGAGTGAGCAAGAACACAAACAAATGCATATGGGTGCAGAATGAGTGAATGAATAAACACAACTAGCATTATTATAACATGCATTGTTACATTTAGGTATTATAACTGAAATATATGACTCTAAAGCTATACCGTTATATATTATAAATTTGTATTATATATAATTAAAACATACATTACTAGGTTATATGTTATAATAGTACAATACAATATAATTATCATTATTAGAGCTAACACTTTCTGAGCCTTCATTATGCAGTCATGCACTGTTCTAGGCATTTTATATGAATTTCCCCATATAATCCTCACAATGGTTTTAAGATACAACTTTCTCTTTACAAGTGAAGAAACTGAGGCCTAGTGGCTGAGCCAGGATCTATACCTAGGATACCTTGCTGCCCATCCCACCGTGAGAGAGTGTATTGTGAGGAGTGGCATCACCCTAGGGGAACCCAGAGCAGTGCTCCTGGGGGCATTGGGTACTCACTGTCCTCCGAGGGCCGAATATCTACACGCAATTGCAGGTAAGGTTTGGAGGCAGTGGCAAAGGCTGTGCTGAGGTCCCAGTCAGATAGGAGTGAGAGGTAAGCTTCCTGTCCTAGCCGGTCCCGGCCCAGGTAGCTGATGCCAAAGTTCTTCTTCCTGGACAGAGGATACGAGGGAGCTCTCAGGGCCACTGGTGCCCTGGAGGCCTCAGGGACAGTTTCCAAAACAAGGAGGGTAATACAGACGGTGTTGAAAACAACTTCCTACTATGTGCAAGGTACTGTGCCAAGGATTATGGGCAGCCTGAGGTGAGGTCATTTATACCTACTCTGTTACAAAAACACACACTGGAGGTCACATTGGAAACTGGTAAATGTTGGCTGGGTGCGGTGGCTCATGCCTATAATCTCTGCACTTTGGGAGGCCAAGGTGGGTGGATCACCTAAGGTCAGGAGTTTGAGACCAGCCTGGTCAACATGGTGAAACCCTGTCTGCACTAAAAATACAAAAAAATTAGCCGGGTGTGGTGGTGCAAGTGTGTATTCCCACCTACTCAGGAGGCTGAGGCAGGAGAATCGCTTGAACCTGGCAGGTGGAGGTTGCAGTGAGCCAAGATCATCCTATTGCACTCCAGTCTGGGTGACAGAGCAAAACTCCATCTCAAAAAAAAAAAAAAAAAAACCCTATGGGGACAGTAACAGGGTAGACGGGGGACAGAAGTAGGAAGAAAGCAACCTTCTTACTACATACAAAAATAAAGAAATCTGTGTTTGTTATTTTTCACAACAAAAATGTTAATGTAAGAAAGTTGAAAGAAAAAAGTTGAAAAAAAAAAAGAAAGTTGAATAACAAGAATTTATTCTTCAGCTATACTTGTGCAACTATGCAAAGAAGTTTGTTGGATGATACTCACCATAACTGTAGAAGCATCCTAAATACCCAACAATTTTGTACAGTTTGAATTTCTCACCATGGGCAGGTTTTCCTCCAGAACCACTGCCACAACAAAATGACCAGCACATCTAACCCCAAGAGACACCACTTTTCAGCTATCAGGTTGGCAAATTTTGCAGTTTTATGGTAACCAGTGTTTGTGAGGGTGTGAGGGAGACAGGCATTTTATGTGCTGCTGGTGAGATCATAAATTGGTAAAACCAGTCCAGAGAGCATTTTGGAAACACCCATTAAAACTTTACAAAGCAAATACCCTTTTATCTAGCAATACTACTGCTAGGAATTTATTCCATGACTGGACGTTTCCAAATACGGTAGTCTCACTTTATCTACAGGGGATACATTCTAAGACCCCACAGTGGATGCCTGAAACTGCAAATAGTACCAAGCCCTATACTTACTATGTTTTTTTCATATATATACATACCTATGATAAAGTTTAATTGATAAATTAGGCACAGTATGAGATTAACAATAATAGAACAATTATGACAATACAAATGCTTTTTGATTTATGACAGTTATATACCAAGAAACTCATCATAAGTTGGAAATACTGTAACTTGACAATGCATTTGGCTGGGCGAAGTGGCTCATCTGTAATCCCAGCACTTTGGGAGGCTGAGGTGGGCAGATCACTTGAGCTCAGGAGTTTGAGACTGCCCTGGGCAACATGGTGAAACCCCATCTCTACTAAAGACACAAAAAATTGGCCGGGCACAGAGGCTCACGCCTGTAATTCCAACATTTTGGGAGGCCAAGGTGGGTAGATCACTTGAGGTCAGGAGTTTGAGACCAGCCTGACCAACATGGTAAAAATTAGCTGCGTGTGGTGGTGCACACCTGTAATCCCAGCTACTCAGGAGGCTGAGGCATGAGAATCACTTGAACCCAGGAGGCAGAGGTTTTAGTGAGCCAAGATCAGGCCACTGTACTCCAGCCTGGGTAACACAGTGAGACTCCGTCTCAAAAAAAAAAAAAAAAGAGAAGCTCAAAAAATTATCTGGGGCTGGGTGCGGTGCCTCACACCTATAATCCTAGCACTTTGGGAGGCTAAGGTAGACAGATAACTTGAGGTCAGGAGTTCGAGACTAGCCTGGCCAATATGGTGAAACCCTGTCTCTACTAAAAATACAAAAATTAGCTAGGTGTGGTGGTGGGTGCCTGTAATCCCAGCTACTCAGGAGGCTGAGGCAGGAGAATCACTTGAACCCAGGAAGCAGAGGTTGCAGTGAGCCGAGATCAGGCCATTGCACTGCAGCCTGGGGGAAAGAGCAAAACTCTGTCTCAAAAAAAAAAAAAAAAATTATCTGGGCGTAGTGGTGCATGCCTGTAGTCCCAGCTGCTTGGGAGGCTGCGGCAGGAGAATCACTTGAACCCAGGAGGTGGAGGCTGCAGTAAGCTGAGATCATGTCACTGCACTCCAGCCTGGGCGATAGCGAGACTTCCATCTCAAAAAAAAGAAAAGAAAAAAAATGCATTTAACATATCTAACCTACCAAACATCAGAAGTTAGCCTCGCCTACCTTAAACATGCTCAGAACACTTACATCGGCCTACAGTTGGGCAAAATCATCTAACACAAAGCCTGCTTTATAATAGTGTTGAATATTTCGTGTAATTTATTGAACACTGTACTGAAAGTGAAAAGCAGAATGGCTGGGCGCTCACAGTACAGTTTCTACCAAATGCATATCGCTTTTGCACCGTTGTAAAGTTGAAAAATCCTAAGTCCAGTTATTGTAAGTTGGGGACTGTCAGTAAACTGTAATAAAAGTAATGTGAATGTGGTCTCTCTCTCTCGCTCTCAAAATATCTTATTGTATGTAATATTTGCAGACTGAGGTTGACCACGGGTAACTGAAACTGCAGACAGCAAAACCACAGATAAAAGGAGACTACTGTACTCCAAGACATGCATACGTGGCTGTTCACTGTGGGATTATTTGTAGTAGCAAAATAAACAAAAACCCTACCAAACAAAGGCCAGACAACCACTGTAGAGGTGGGTGGCCTACTGGCCAGTCCCCAGCATCTTCCCACTCACCCACTCAAATCAAAGGCTCGGATGAGGATGTGCTGCAACACGTCGAGTGAGGTGATCTGGGGATCTACAGCAAAAGAGCGGAACTCCGGCGCCAAGAAGCTCTCACATTTCTAGGGAGAGAAGACATGGGGTAAGCCACCAGGGGCCTCATCACCATGCTGAAGAGTGAGGTGCAGAGTGGTAGAAGGTAAAGTCAGAGAGGTGCCAGGGGCCAGATCAAGGCAGGTGTTCTGGACCACAGTGTCCAGTGAGGAGGAGGCTACTGCCAGGGTTCAGGCCCCCAATCCCTCTTCTATATCCCTTCAACTATGGTTGCCAGAATCACCATGTCCAGTCTGGCTGCTGTTAAATCAGTCCTCTATGATGCTGCAAGCAATCTAGCACATCTATCTACAATATTCCCCTGCTTAAATCTCTTCAATGGCAATCCTAGGGTCCCAGCAGATGGGCCTACAGGGCCCCAGCCAGCCTCTCACCAGTGTTTTTTGAACTTTACACTCTGGTAGTGCCAAGCTGTTAGAAGTTACCTTGAACCCATCCTGACTCCAGGCCAATGATTGTGCTGATCCCCCTGTCTGGAACATCCCTCCCACTTTCTTCACGTGGTTCACTCCCAGCTCAGGCATTTTTTTTCTGAATGTCAAACTTCTACCTTAGAGCTCTATTACACTGAAGTGATGTGTGGGCCCTCTTCTCATCACTGCCAGTGCCACTGGTTGGTTGGAGCCACCATCGTTTGCTGGAACTATTGCAATAGGGTTCTTCTTCAACATCGTACCAAAGGCCTTTCGTGATTTGTCTCTGTCTTAGCTCTCTTATTCACTTCCTACCACTCTTCCCCTCCTTCTTTCCACTCCAGCAATCAGGAACTTACGGAAACATGCCAAGCTCATTCCCATCCCCTAGCCTTTGCCCTTGCTATTCCCTCTGCCTAGAATACTCTTCCCTTCTAAAATGCACATGGTTGACTCCTTTTATTCAGGTCTCTGCTCCTTCAATACTCTGGGGATTTTCCTGTACAATCTTGGCTAAAGTGACTTCCTAGTTCATAACCTTTTAAATTATTTCAGTGTTCGAAGCATCTCATTTCTTTGTCTCCTCCCACGAGCCCATCAGCTCATCAAAGTGGGACTTGCTCATAAGTGCACTCTCAACACTTACAGGTTGACTGACTCCACAGCCAGCATCTCCTCATACCTCAGAATCCCACCCTCAACTACTGCGGCCCCTCCTCCCGCCCCATAGCCCCTCCCCTCTGTCCATAAGCTCCACCCATTCTTCCCATAGACCCCTGTCCCTCCATTTTCAGTCCCACGCCCCAAGGTACACCGCTAAGGTTCCCAGGCTCTCAAGCCCTCCCTCCCCCTCACCACCATCACTTAGCCCTCAAGCTTTGCCGCTCAGGTTTTGTCCCAAATCTCAGGTCCCGCCCTCCATCCTATGACAGCCACCGCCTCCCCCTCCCCTGGGATGCCCCAGCTGCTGGACCGACTCTCCGCCAGCCTCACCTTGACTCGGACCCGCACCACCTCTCGCTCCTCCTCCTCAGCGGCCGTCGCCGCCTGAGCTCCCACGCCGGGCGGGGGCGCTCCGGAGCCAGACAAGTCCGAGGCCCCGGAGGCTGCCGCCATCCCGTCGCCGCCCGTCTCAGGGTGACGGCAGACAGTTGGCCCCCAACCCGGCGCGCACTCTACTGTACTGACGCCCGCCGCCCCACCTCGCGCCAGGGCGCAGGCGCAGAAGGCACGGCGCGACCCTCCCCCCCAGCGCCCCGCCCACCCAGCCGTGCCTTGAGGTCGCCTCTGCGCCTGCGCCTAGAGTGCTGTTGCCAGGAGTCCCGCCCCCAAAAGTAGGGCATTTTGCTTTTTTTCAGCTAGCGAGCAGACGCCTACTGAGTCCCCGCCTTCCCTAGTCCCATGGTTTGGTTGTTTTGACAGTCTACTTCCGGATTCACCGAGGTGTTAAACTGACACCTCGTTCGCTGAGAGAAATGGGCGGGGAAAGGAAGCTGCTGCGTGATGACGTCAGACCCCACACCCCGCCTCACGTTGCCTCACGCCTCTGTTGACGGATGATGTCATATATTTCAAATACCGTTGGCCCTCGCTTCAAATGAATCCACTGAACGGAAAAAAATCCTTTTTTTTTGAGGCTAGGTCTCGCTCTGTCACCCAAGCTGGAGTGCAATGGCGCGATCACAGCTTACTGTAGCCTCAAAGTGAGCTATGACCAAGCGATCCTCCAGCCTCAGCCTCCCGAGTAGCTGGGACTACAGGTGCGCGCCACCACACCCAGCCAATTTGTGTATTTCTTGTAGAGACCGGGTTTAGCCGTGTTGCCGAGGCTGGTCTCGAACTCCTGACCTCAAGTGATCCGCCCGTCTCGGCCTCCCAAAGTGTTGGGATTACTATAGGTGTGAGCACCGCCCCCGGTCAAAGTGTTCTAAAAAATATACTTGGCAGGGCGCAGTGGCTCACGCCTTATAATCTCAGCACTTTGGGAGGCCGAGACGAGTGGATCCCTTGAGCCCAGGAGTTCTAGACCAGCCTGGGCAACACAGCGAGACCCCGTCTCTAACAAATGAATTAAACAATTAGCTGGACGTGGTGGCGCACACCTGCAATCCCAGCTACTCGGGAGGCTGAAGCGGCAGGATAGATGAGCTTAGGAAGTCAAGGCCGCAGTGAGCCGTGATCACACCACTGCAGTAACCTGCACCACAGGGCAAGGCCCTGTCTCAAAAAAAATTAACAATTTACACCTTGACTTAGTAAAGTCAGATAAAGAAGAAAAAGGAAAATGCTTTATGCGTTGTGAAAATTCATGGAGATGTTGTACATTGATGATTTTTGTACTTTCTGTATGAATGTTATACTTCATTAAATAATTTACCCCCCAAAAAACACTTTTATGCTCTCTGGAGTTCCAGCTTTTTAGTTTGCCGTTGTCTGAAACTTGACGAGATCATACTTTCCCAAGTTTATACAGCTAGGAGGAAAACTTACAGGTAATTCTACTCCAGGAAGGACACTAATGCTTCTAACTGAAACCCAGGGAGAAGTTAACAATCAAGCCTTCGGAAGACAGAAAGCAAGACAGCCCCAGGGAGCTCAGCAGCATGTCTCTAAAGCTCTGCCATTATGGAACCAGCTCAAAGGACCCCCGGTCTTTGTGTCCCTTTTCCAAGTTTCACATTCTCAGTTCTTGGGGAATCACTAAATCATTGGAAGAGCCCTCTCTCCAGCTTGGTCTAGAGATTTCTTTGAAACCTGACTAAAATGTTGGTACTGACTGCCAGGGACCCATTAAAAGAAAAGTGGCCAGCCTCAACTATGAACCAATCAGTGGAGCCTAAATGATACCATCTGTAAAAGATCAGCTTCCTGGGGTCCCAGAGCAGGGTGGATAATGGATCTGTAACAGCAAATGGGAAATGCCCAGCAGAGCATGCAAAAGGCTTAGTAATGTGCTGAGCACATAGTGCTCAAAACAATGAATGGAAGAAGCCAAGAATAAATGAAGAAAATTTAAAAAAAATAAACTGAGTTGGGCACAGTGGCTCGCACTTGTAATCCCAGCACTTTGGGAGGCTGAGGTGGGAGGATCATTTGAGCCAGGGAGTTTGAGACCAGCCTGGACAACATAGGAAGTCTCTGTTTCTACAATTTTTTTTTAATTAGCTGGGTGTGGTGGTGTGCACCTGTGCTGCTAGCTATTCGGTAGGCTGAGGTGGGAGGACTGCTTGAGCCTGGGAGGTCCAGACTGCAATGGAGCTGTGATAATGCCACTACACTCCAGCCTGGGTGACAGAGACCCTGATTAAAAAAAAAAAAAAACCCACAAAAGTTTGCTTTTGTCTTACTTAATCTTCATAACATGTTAAGGTTGGTCCTGTTCTTAAATGGTATATGTCTACTAGATATTGGCTGATATACTGAATATATCTTAGACTCTTCTGAGAAACTTTATGTATGGCAAAATGCAAAAAGGCACTCTTCCCACTTCATTGCACAACATGGGTACAATTAGGACAAAATACAAGCTGCACTTACAAATGTTATTTCCAACAATGGAGTCTTGTAAGATATTAGCACTTCAACTATTGTGTCTGTGTCATATGGATGCTACCCTTAAGGTTAACTTTTTAGGCAAGTCTACGATTCTATTTTGGTGTCCTTTAAAATAACATGTTGCCTTGGTATTAATATTAAATAGATATCTCTATTTTTAGAAGGTATAAATAATGGAGATTTTCTCTGAAAGCCAGAAGAGGGTTATGGGCATGTCTCTCTTGCTCCACGTGCTTAGAGTCAAAATCACCTATAGCATGGCTGGATTTTCTGATGGAAACAAGGAGTAAGAGTCTGCTTTTCATTTATCATAGGGTGGGATGTGCAAAGCATTAGCCTGGAGTTTGGAATCGATCCTGAGGGCACTGGAGCAAAGGTGTAGACAGGGGTATGATGAAGTCAGATGCCTCTGTCTTGGTCCTGGGGAGAGCCTTGGATGGAAAGATACTGGAAGCAAGGAGATCAAAAAGGAGGTCCTTGCCATAGTCCTGGGGAGAACTTTCTCTTTTGTTTATTCATTCTTCCATTCAACAAATACAAAGTGTATGCTAGGCAGTCTACATAAATTAATTCTTATAATCTGCATAAAAAACCCTATGAGGTAGTATCTTAGTCAGTTTTTTTGTTGCTATAATCAAATGCCCAAGACTGGGTAATTTATAAAGAAATTTGGGAGGCTGAGGTGGGAGGATTGTTTGAGGCCAGTTCAAGACCAGCCTTAGGAACATAGCAAGATCCTGTCTGTACAAAAAATTTAAAAAATTAGCTGGGTGTGGCAGAATGCCTGTAGTCCTAGCAACTTAGGAGGCTGAGGCAGGAGGACTGCTTATGCCCAGAAGTTTGAGGCTGCAGTGAGCTGTGATTGTGCCATTGCACTCCAGTCTGGGTGACAGAGTGAAACCCTGTCTGAAAGAAAGAAAGAGAGAGAGAGAGAGAAGGAAGGAAGGAAGGAAGGAAGGAACGAAAGAAAGAAAAGAAAGAAAAAGAAAAAGAAAGAAATGAAATGAAATGAAATTTATGTCTTACAGTTCTGGAGGCTGGGAAGTCCAAGGTCAAGGGGTTGCATCTGGTGAGGGCCTTCTGCTGGTGGGGCCTCTCTGTAGAGTAGTGAGGCAGAGCAGGGCATCACATGGTGAGGGACTGACCTTGCTAGCTCAGATCTGTTTCTCCTTTTAGAAAGCTACTAATGCCCCACCCTCATGACCTCATCTAATCTAATCCTAATTACCTCCCAAGGTCCCATCTCTCAAATATCGTAGTCGGATTTCCCACCTTCTTAATACTGTTAAAATAAAGATTTCGTTTCAACATGAGTTTTGGAGGGGACAAACATTTGAACCATAGCAGGTAGGTGTTATTATTCTTAGCATTTTACAGATTACGGTACTGAAAGCCAGGGAGAAAGAAGCTCAAGGTCAAAGGGGGCAGTGTCACAGAGAGTAGGCAGTGCAATGGATGGAACTTGGAGCTATGCCTGTTGTGTCTGAGGAAGAGCAAGGAGGTCAGCATGCCTTTAAGCAGAGTGAATGATAGGCGAGTGACAGCAGACAAGGTGAGAATGGAGTGAGATCATGCAGGGCTTTGACCGTAACAGTGAGGCATTTCTCCAAAGCTATATACTGTAGGCCTAAGCAGAGCCAGGATTTGAACTGAAGTCCGCAGGTCCCTTGATATTTCTTTTTTATTTTTGAGACGGAATTTCATTCTTGTTGCCCAGGCTGGAGTGCAATGTCGCGGTCTCAACTCACTGCAACCTCTGCCCCCGCAGGGTTCAAGTGATTTTCCTGCCTCAGCCTCCCAAGTAGCTGGGACTATAGGTGCCTGCCACCACACCTGGCTAATCCTTTTGTATTTTTAGTGTAGATGGGCTGCACCATGTGGGCCAGGCTGGTCTTGAACTCCTGAACCTCAGGTGATCCACCCGCCTGGGCCTCCCAAACTGTTGGGATTACAGGTGTGAGCCATTGCGCCCGGCCTTACGCAGGTCACTTGAAGCCAGTATCCAGGTATCTGTGGTTTTATTATTTATTCTTTTCCATCTCTTCAAAACTTCTCAAGTACCCGATTGTTTTATGACTGAGGGTTTATAAGGTAATGATAGCCTGCAGGATGAGTGATGGGGGTCTGTAGAGTAAGTGAGGGGTATCTGTTAGGTGAATGACAGGTCTGTGGGGAGAGTGATGGGGGATCCCTGGGGTAGATGGGGGTCTGTGGGTGCTTGATAGGTAGACTATGAGGTAAATCATGGGAGTCTGTGGGGTGAATGATGGCATCTGTGGGTGAGTGATGGGGTTACATGGTGAATGGTGGAGGACTGTGAGGTGAGGGATGGAATAGTGGTATGATGATAAGGGGCCTGTGGGATGAGAGATGGACTCTGTGGGTTGAGTGATGGGTTCTGCAAGGTGAGTTATCGGGTGCTTATAGGGTTAGTAAAGGAAGATCTATAGGAAGAGTGCTGGGTCTGTGGGGTCAGTGATAGGGGCTGGTAGGGTGACTGATGAGGGGCTTCTGGGGTGAGTTATGGGATCTTCAGGGTGAACGTGTTGAGGTGATAGGGGCCTGTGGGGGTGAGTGATGGGGGTCTAAATCTGTGCGGTGAGTTATGGGGTTTCTGTGGGGTCAATAATGGGCAATCTACGGAACAAATGAATGTGTTTGTAGGGAGTAATGGGTATCTTACTCATTGGGGTTGATGGGGCATGTCGGGTGAGTGATGGGGGACCTGTAGAATTAGCGATGGGATGCTGTGGGGTGGCTTATCAGAAGCCAAGAGGCTGAGTGATGGAATGTGTGCGGCAGGAGTGTGAGAGCTGTGGCATCTGTGGGAGTGTTACGAACTGAATGATGTCCTCCCTCCCAAATTCATATGTTGAAGCCCTAACCTCCAAGGTGACTATATCTGAGATAGAGCCTTTAAGGAGCTAATTAAGGTTAAATGAGGTTACAAGGGTGCGGCCCTAATTTAACAGGATTGGTGTCCTTACAAGACTGGTGTCCTTACCAGGGACACTGGGGGTCAGTGCACAAAGGGCCACATGAGGACACAGTGAGAAGGTAGCCATCTATAAGCCAAGGAGAGAAGCCCCACCAGACACCAACCCTGATGGCACCTTACTTACCCTTGGACCTTCCAGCCTCCCAAACTGTGAGAAAATAAATTTATTGTTTAAGCCACCTTGTCTGTGGCATTTTGTTATGGAAGTCAGAGCCAACGAACACAGGGGAGGATGAGGGTTTGTGGGGTTAGCGATGGGGCCTATGGAAGGTACGATCAGGGCATAATAAACTGAGTGATAGGAATCTGTGGGGTAGTGATGGAGGAGTCTGTAGGGTGATGGGGAGCCTGGGGAGTGAATGATGGGGTATTGAGTGGCAAGTGACAGGATTCTGTATGGTTAATGATGGGGGCTGTGGGGCGAGTCTGTAGGGGAAGTGAAGGTCTTTGAGGAATGGGGATGCATAGATGACTGATGAGGTTCTGTGGGGTGATGGGGGCATCTGTGTGGTGGGCGAATGACTGGCGGGCTGTAGGAGTGCTGATGTGCTGCCTTGCAAGATGAGGGGGCTTTGTGGCGTGAGAGGAGAGTCTGTGAGATGAGTGGAAGGCACCTGTGGGGTTAGTAACGGGGTGTCAGTAGGGTGAGTGATTAGAGCTTTGTAGAGTCAGTGATGAGTCAGTCTGTAGAGTGAGTGAAGTGACCAGGGGCCAATAAGCTGAATGATCCAGTAGTGGGGTCTGTTGGATAAGCAATGTGGCTCTGTGAGGTGAATGACGTGAATATGTAGGGTTCATGACGGGGCCTGTGGGGTGAGTGATGGGGGATCCTTCGGGTTTGTGATGGGAAGTCTGTCTATAGGGTAGGTGTTGGGGGGTCCATGTGGCAGCAATGCAGGGGGATCTGTGAGCTGAGTAATCAGGCATTTGATGGCGGTCTGTGAGGTTAAGTATTGGGGAGCGAGTGGGGTGAACACAGAGAGATACCACTGACTGAATTGTATCTCCCCAACATTCATGCTGAAGCTCTAACGCTTACTACTTCAGAATGTGACTGTATTTGAAAATAGGGCCTTTCAAGACGTGATTAAGTTAAAATGAGGTTGGTGAGGGCAGGTCCTAATCCAATCTGGCTGGTGTCCCTATAAGAGATTAGGACACAGACATGTGCAGGCAGAGGGAAGACCGTGTGAGGACACAATGAGAATGTGACCATCTACAAGCCAAGGACAGAGGCCTCAGGGGACACTAAACTGGCTGACACCTTGAACTTGGGATTTTCCACCTCCAGAACTGTGAGAAAATAAATTTTTGTTGTTTAAGCCACCAGGTCTGTGGAATTTTGTTACAGCAGTGCTAGAAAACTGACATAGATCTTGGTCCTGGGAAGTGGGGTGCTGCAGTAACAAATACCTAAAAATGTGGAAGTGGCTTTGGAACTGAGTAATGGGTAGAGGCTGAGTTTGGAGGTGCATGTTAGAAAAAGTCTATGTTGACCGGGCATGATGGCTCACCT
This sequence comes from Cacajao melanocephalus, assembly GCA_963573385.1. NCBI lineage: Eukaryota > Metazoa > Chordata > Mammalia > Primates > Pitheciidae > Cacajao > Cacajao melanocephalus. The sequence continues at coordinate 17,988 of CAUYLG010038356.1, forward strand.
CTGTAATCCCAGCACTTTGGGAGGCTGAGGTGGGTGGATCATGAGGTCAAGAGATTGAGACCAGCCTGGCCAACACGGTGAAACCCTGTCTCTACTAAAAATACAAAAATTAGCTGGGCGTGGTGGCATGTGTCTGTAGTCCCAGCTACTAGGGAGGCTGAGGCAGGGGAATTGTTTGAACCTGGGAGGCAGAGGTTGCAGGGAGCCGAGATCACACCACTGCACTCTAGCCTGGCAACAGAGTGAGACTCTGTCTCAAAAAAAAAAAAAAAAAAGGCCATGCGCGGTGGCTCACGCCTGTAATCCCAGCACTTTGGGAGGCTGAGGCAAGTGGATCACAAGGTCAAGAGATTGAGACCATCCTGGCCAACGTGGTGAAACCCCGTCTCTATTAAAAATACAAAAAAATTAGCCAGGCATGGTGGCACGCACCTGTGGTCCCAGCTACTCAGGAGGCGGAGGTTGCAGTGAGCAGAGATTGCGCCACTGCACTCCAGCCTGGTGACAGAGCAAGACTCCATCTCAAAAATGAAAAACAAACAAACAAACAAAAAAAAACCAACAACAAACCAACCAAAAAACATATGTTGCTGCTATGTCTTAACATTTGTGTCCCCCTGCCACTTCCAATCCCTATGTTGAAACCTAATCCCCCATGTAATGATATTAGGAGGTGGGGCCTTTGGGAGGTGATAAGGTCATTCCCTTATAAGTGATGAAGGGACCAGAGTTCTACCCTCCCACCATGTGAGGGTACAGAGAGGAGCCACCTGTGAGGAAGCAGGCCCTCCTTAGACACTGAATTTGCTAGCACCTTGATTTTGGACTTCTCAGACCCCAGGAATGTGAGAAATCAATTTCAGTTGTCCATAAGCTACCCAGTTTACGGTATTTTGTCAGAGCAGTCCAAACGGACTAAGACAATTATCTTGAAGACTACTGGTAGAAATATGGATGCTGAGGGTGCTCCTGGTGAGGCCTCACGTGGAAATGAGGAATATGTTACTGGAAAATGGAGGAAAGGCAAAGAACTTGGTTAATTGTGTTCTAGTGTTTTGTGGAAGGTAGAAGTTGTGAGACGTGAACTTGGGAGATTTAGCTAAGGAGATTTCTAAGCAGTGTGTTATGTGGCCTCATTTCTCTTTGCTGCTTCTAGTAGAATGCAAGAGGAGAGAGAGAAATTGAAAAAGAAATTGTCAGGCAGAAAGGAACTTGAATGTGAAGATAAAAAAAAAAAAATTCTCAGCCTATCCAATACTGCAAAAGCTGAGAATGTGTTCTGGTGAGAAGATAAAGGGTGTGGCTAGACAATCATGTCACAAAGAGATCACGGGTGTGACTCACTGACCTAATCAGCCATCTCAGCAGAAGCCAGAAATAGAGATGGGTAATATCAGCATAAACATGGCCAGCTGGGACTAAAGAGGACAGAGATGGGACAAAAATGAAAGAAGACTGCAGGACTTCTGGGATTCAACAGGACAAGACAACAGAGCTTTCTGGCTGTGAGCATGCATTATGCTTCAAGAAAAAGGAAGAATACTCCCAAAGGTGAGGCTGTCTCCTCCTCAGTTCCAGAGGGCAGAGAGACCTCCTCTGTTTCAGCGGGCCAGGCTGCCACCCAGAGCTCAGGGAGCAACACCGCCTCTCCAGTGAGCCAGGAAAGTGGGGCCCCCAATGTTGTGGGCCCAGAGGACAGAGCATAGAGCCAAACAGGATTATTCTCAGGCTTTAAAAATCTAATAGAATTTGTCTTATTCAGTTTCAAACTTATTTGGGACCTGTGATCCTTTTTTTTTTTTTTTCTGAGACAGGGTCTCACTCTGTTGCCCAGGCTTGGGCTCACTGCTCACTGCAGCCTCGGCCTCCTGGGCTTAATCAATCCTCCCACCTTCAGGCTCCCAAGGAGCCGGGACTATAGGTGTATACCACCATACCTGGATAAGTTTTTAATTTTTTGTAGAGATAGGGTTTCACCATGTTGCCCTGGATGGTCTCAAATTCCTGGGTTCAAGGGACCCTCCCATCTCAGCCTCCCAAAATGCTGGGATTACATGCGTGAGACACCCATGCCTGGCCTGTGATCCCTTTCTTCTTTCTGATTTCTCCTTTTTGGAATGGAAATATCTATCTAGCTTATGCTTGTCCTACTACTGAATATTGGAAGCAGATAATTTATCTGGTTTCACGGGTTCACAGCTAGAGAAGAATTTTTGCATCGTGATGAATCATACCTCCAGTATCATTCACACTTGATTTGGATGATATTTACGTAAGACTTGGGACTTAATGTTGGACTGGGTTAAAAGTTTTCGGAGGCCGGGCACAGTGGCTTATGCCTATAATCCCAGCACTTTGGGAGGCCAAGGTGGGCGAATCACCTGAGGCCAGGAGTTCGAGACCAGCCAGGCCAACATAGTGAAACCCTGTCTCTACTAAAAATACAGAAATTAGCCAAGCGTGGTGATGAATGCCTATAATCTCAGGTTCTCAGGAGGCTGAGGCAGGAGAATCACTTGAACCTGGGAGGCAGAGTTTTCAGTGAACTGAGATCGCGCCACTGCACTCCAGCCTGGGCCACAGAGCAAGACTCTGTCTCCAGAAAAACAAGAGAGTGTGAGACAGCGTAGAGCATTGAGTTGCTGGGATAAGGGTGAACATATTTGCACACAAGGACATGAATTCTGGGAGGCCAGAGAGAACAGAATGTTATAGACTGAATTGTGTCCTCCCCAAATTTGTATGTTAAAACCCCCAATACCACAGAATGTGACTATATTTGGAGACAGAGACTTTAAAGGGGTGGTTAAGTTAAAATGAGACTCATAGAGTGGGCCCTAATCCAATACAACTTCCCCGACCCTTTTTTTTTTTTTTTTTTGGGACAGTTTCTGTTGCCCAGGCTGCCAGGCTGGAGTGCAGTGGTGCCATGATATTGGCTCACTGCAGCCTCCACTTCCCGGGTTCAAGTGATTCTCCTGCCTCAGCCTCCCAAGTAGCTGGGATTACAGGCATGCGCCACCATGCCAGGCTAATTTTTGTATTTTCAGTAGAGACGGGGTTTCACCATGTTGGCCAGGCTGGTCTCGAACTCCTGATCTTAGGTGATCCACATGCATTGAGCCACCTCACCTGGCAGGCGCCCTTTTTTTTTTTTTAAAGACAGGGTCTCACCATGATCATGGCTCATTGCAGCCTCCACTTCCTCAGCTCAGGTGATCCTCCCACCTTGGCCTCATGATGCCTGGCTAATTTTTAAAAATTTTTTGTAGAGATGGGATTTCATCATGTTGCCCAGGCTGGTCAAATGGTGTCCTCATAAAAGGAAATTTGGGCCAGGCATGGTAACTCACACCTGTAGTCTCAGGTACTTGGGAGGCTGAGGTGGGAGGATCACTTGAGTCTAGGAGTTTGAGATCAGCTTGGGCAACGTAGTGAGACCCTGTCTCTATAAAAAATAAAAAAAAAAAAAAAATAGGAATAATGGCATATGCCTGTTGTCCCAGTTACTTGGGAGGCTGAGGTGGGAGGATTGCTTGAGCCCAGGAGTTCGAGACCAGCCTGGGCAACATAGTGAGACTCCATTGCTATAAAAAATAAAAATAACTAGCAGTGCGTGGTGGTGCACACCTGTAGTCCCAGCTACTCAGGAGGCTGAGGCAGGAGGATCGCTGGAGCCTGGGAGATGAAGGCTGCAGTGAACCATGATCACATCACTGCATTCCAGTCTGGCACATAGTGAGGCCCTGTCTCAAAAAAAAAAAAAAAAAAAAAAAAAGAGGAAATTTGGACACACAGAGAGACACCAGGGACACTAGTTCATAGAGACCACGTGAGGACACAGTGAAAAGGTGGCCACCTGCAAGCTACAGAGAGGGGCTGCAGGAGAAGCCAAACCTCCTGACAGCTTAATCTTGGACTCTGGAACTGTGAGAATATGAATTTCCGTGGTTTAGGCCCCCTAGTCTGTGGCATTTTGTTATGGCAGCTCGAGTTAAGACAAGGTGACTGTGGGGCCAGTGATAGGGTCTGTGTGGTAAGTTATGGGGTCTTGGGAGGTCAGTGATGGAGGTTTGTGAGGTCAGAGGTGGGAGGTCTATATGAGGCCGATGGGGGTCTGTGGGGTCATAGGGCATCTCTGGGGTTAGTAATTAAAGATCGCTCAGTATTAGAGTCAAGATCTTTTATTTCCTGATTTTAAAAATTGCCACCATCATAAACCTCTTGGCTTCTCCTGTATCTGTGTCCCAGTGGCTCCCAGCAGTGCCTCCACACAGCCCCTTTCTTCCCCGTCTCGTGCCCACCCATGAGCCTGTGTGTACAGATCAATTAGCTTTGTCCCTCCAACCTGTGGGAGCAGGACTAGACTCTTACGGCAGGTGGAGAGCTCCTCCTTGGCCAGCATTTGAGCCCGGTCCACCACTCCTCAGTTCTTCTTGCTCTTGGCTTTCGTGGCCTTGGCATCCAGTGTGCTCTGGGCATGAGTGAGGTGCTTCACAGCATCAAGCACGAGGACTCCAGGCAGCACCAGCCACAGGCTGTTCATGAAGACAAAGTAAAACCAGAAGTACAGAGGGTGGCCCAGCTCCCCGTGCTGGAATCCGTCACGGTGCTCTGTCAGGAAGTAGAGCACATCCCCATAGATCTGACCTGTGGGTGGCAGGAGAGAAAGGAGAAGCCCCTGTGAGGAAGCGGAAGCTTTCCCCAACTCTATTCCAAGGCACTTTCCAAGTCATCATTTAGGGTCTCAGAGCCAAGTGTTCTGAAATAATAGAGCTGAAAATCTAAGAAATCAGAAAAGTGGGATTCCAGACGGCAGAGAACTGAGAATTTCTGAACTCAGGAGAGCTCACACCTTCAGATTTAAGGAAGTTCAAAATCCTAGAATCCAAGATAGCTTAGGATTCTGGGACTAAAGATAACTCATATCTCTAGAACTAAAGAAAGCTAACAATTTAACAACACAAGACGACTGAGGTCAGGCACGGTGGCTCAAGCCTGTAATCCCAGCACTTCAGGAGGCCAAGCCAGGAGGATTGCTTGAGCTCAGGAGCCTGAGACCACCCTGGGCAACATGGCGAAACTCCGTCTCTACTAAAAATACAAAAATTAGCCAGGCACGGTGGCACATGCCTGTAGTCTCAGCTACTCAGGAGGCTGAGTGGGGAAGATTGCTTGAGCCTGGGAGGTGGAGGTTGCAGTGAGCCGAGATCATGCCATAGCATTCTGGCCTGAGTGACAGAGCCAGACCCTGTTTTTAAAAAAAGATGACTGAATCTTACAGGAAAGGATCTCAGAGTCCTAATCCTGGAGGTTCCAAGGGCTTCTTGCCACCCTGAGCCACCTCACATAACCTTCACAGGAGACTTTGTGATGGAGGAGGAGGAGGAAGAAAAAATGAACCCTCCCCACCTGAGAGCACAGGCTCAGAGAAGGGCATGGCCGTTCCAGAGCCTCAGGGGGTTTGTCATTGAGTCTGACTCATCCCTGGAAGGGCACCATTGAGAGATCCCACCCACAGGGATGCACCTGTGTCTGTGTGTCCCCCATCTAGTGCCCAGTGCCCCTCTAGTGCCCTCTCCTCACCCACAGAGACCACGAGCTGTAGAATGAAGCGTAGGGGATGCTGGCGGAGAAAGGCGATCACCACCCACAGGCTGAGTGGTCCCCAAAGGCAAACTGTGATGCTCTCCATGCACACTGTGAAGTTGTCACCCCTGTGGGAGAAAGCATGAGGGGACACTGGCATTGCTGTGCTCTTCCCACAGGTGACCTCTTTAGTGTTCCCCAACTCACCCCCCCCAAAACCAATGCCAGTCTCCACTGACAGAGGCAAGCACTTACAGGATGTATCGGCTGTCTCCCTTGGAATATTCTTTCCCTGAAGAAAAGAAGAGAGAGACAGGAAGAATAAAGGCAGGGAAAGGAGCCCACATTTGTGAGAGCTGGGGCCCCTGCAAGCAACTTCATAACCTTCCCATGCGTCTGCTTCCTTAGCAGTGAAATGGGGTAACTGTTTGGATTCTAGTGGTTTGTTTATCTAAAACAAGGTAATGTGTGCAAAGCCTGACACAAAACAGTGTGGCTGTGACTGGTACTCAAGAAATGTGTGTGGCATAAAAGGAGGCAGGTGTAGATGATGGGAGTGAGTAAAGTAGCTAATGAGACAGAGAGAATGTAGGTGAACAGATGAGTGAATAAACGAATGAGCAGAGTAGCCAGGTGTGGTAGTGTGTGCCTGTAATCCCAGCTTCTTGGGAGGCTGAGGCAGGAGAATCACTTAAACCTGGGAGACAGAGGTTGCAGTGAGTGGAGATCATGCCACTGCACTCCAGCCTGGGTGACAGAGTGAGACTCCATCTCAAAAAAATAAAAGAAAATTGTAAAAAAAAAAAAAAAAAGAAAAAAAAAGAACAGAGAATCGGGCTGGGCATGGTGGCTCATACCTGTAATCCTAACACTTTGGGAAGCTAAGGTGGGATGACGGCTTGCATAAAGGAGTTCGAGACCAGTCTGAACAATATAGGGAGACCCCATCTCTACAAAACGTACAAAAATTAGTTGGACATGGTGGCATGCACCTAAGCTGAAGTGGAAGGATGGCTTGAGCCCAGGAGGTTGAGGCTGCAGTGAGTTATGATAGCAACATGGTACTCAGCCTGCGAAACAGAGTGAGACCCTGTCTTAGGAAAAAAAAAAAAAAAAAAGAAGGAAAGAAAAAGACCATCCAATATAAAACTAGGCAGAAGACTTGAATAGGTTATTCACAAAGAGGATTTCTAAATGGCCAATAAGCACATGAAAGATGTTCAAACTTCCATTAGTCACTAAGGAAAAGCATATTAAAACCAAAATGAGATATCACTTATATCTACTGGAATGACTAAAATTTAAGAAACATCTGACCAGCTCGGCTCAGTGGCTCACACCTGTAATCTCAGCACTTTGGGAAGCCGAGGCAGGTGGATCACCTGAGGTCAGGAGTATGAGACCAGCCTGACAAACATGGTGAAACCTTGTCTCTACTAAAAATACAAAAATGAGCTGGGTATGGTGGCGCATGCTTGTAATCCCAGCTACTCGGGAGGCTGAGGCAGGAGAATTGCTTGGACCTGGGAGGCAGAGGTTGCAGTGAGCTGAGATTGCAGCACTGCACTCCTGCATGGGCGACAGAGTGAGACTTGGCCTCCAAAAAATAAAAACCAAAAAAAAATCTGACCATCACAAGTGTTGGCAAGGATGTGAAGGAACCAGAATTCTTCTACATTGCTAGTAGAAATATAAAATGGTGAAACCATTTTTGAAACACAGTTTGGTAGTTTTCCATAAAATTATACACACACCTACCATAAAATCCAGCCATTCCACTCCTATGTATTTACCCAAGAGAAACGAAAGCAGATGTCCACATAAAGACTTGTATTAGAATGTTCATAGCAGCTTTATTCCTGAGGCCAAAAAAACACTATTGTATATTTATTTATTTATTATTATTATTATTGTTAAATTATTATTATTATTTTTTGAGATGGAATCTCCCTCTGTCACCCAGGCTGGAGTGTAGTGGCACGATCCTGGCTCATTGCAACCTCCGCCTCCTGGGTTCAAGTGATTTTCCACCCAAGTAGCTAGGATTATAGGCACCTACCACCACGCCCAGCTAATTTTTGTATTTTAGTAGAGATGAGGTTTCGCCATGTTGGTCAGGCTGGTCTCTAACTCCTGATCTCAAGCGATCCAATTGCCTCAGCCTCCCAAAGTGCTGGGATTACAAGCGTGAGCCACCATGCTCAGCCTATTTTATTTTTTTGAGGCAGAGTCTTGCTCTGTTGCCCAGGCTGGAGTGCAGGGGCGTGATCTTGGCTCACTGCAACCTCTGCCTCCTGGGTTCAAGCGATTCTCCTGCCACAGTCTCCTGAGCTGGGGGATTACAGGCGAGCGATACCACGCCCAGCTAATTTTTGTATTTTTAGTAGAGACAGGTTCACCATGTTGGCCAGGCTTGTTTTGAACTCCTGGCCTCAAGTGATCCACCTGCCTGAGCCTCCCAAAGTGCTGGGATTACAGGCATGATCCACCGCACACAGCCTTGTTTATAATGGCAGAAGTTGGAGGGAAAAATGCCCATCAATACTAGACAAGTCAAATAACTGTATAATGTCTGTTTCAAAAGCTCTTTATGAAATCATGAAGAGTGACCTCATTGAAGAAAGCAGCTGGGCGAGGAGGCTCATACTTGTAATCCTAGCACTTTGGGAGACTGAGGTGGGCAGATCACTTGAAGCCAGGACCCCATCACTAAAAAAATACGTTGTTTTAAAAAATTAACTGGGTGTGGTGACACATGCCTATAATCCCAGCTACTAGGGAGGCTGAGGCAGGAGGATCGCTTGATTGCCCAGGAGTTCAAGGCTGCAGTGAGCTACAATCATGCCACTGCATACTAGCCTGGGTGACAGAGCGAGACTCCGTCTCAAAAAAGAAAATGGCTTCTTTGGTTTTCTTGTAAGGAAAAAAAGAAAAAGAGAAAAGATCAGAAGTATATATAGCATGTTACCATTTGCATAAAAAGGGAAAAATGCAAACAATGATGATAATAATAGTGAATAGTTACATGGCATCCACAGTTTGCCAAACACTCTTCTAAGTATCTTACGTACAGCTGGTTATTACTATTATCCCCCTTCTACAATTGAGCAAATTGAGATTTACAAATGTAAATAAACTGGAAAGAAACATAAACAACCATCAATGGTGCCCGGCCAGGCACGGTGGCTCATGCCTATAATCCCAGCACTTTGGGAGGCCGAGGCGGGTGGATCAAGAGGTCAGGAGTTTTGAGACCAGCCTGGTCTACATGAGGAAACCCCGTCTCTACTAAAAATACAAAAATTAGCCAGTTGTGGTGGCAGGCGCCTGTAATCCCAGCTACTAGGGAGGCTGAGGCAGGAGAGTCGCTTGAATCTGGGAGGTGGAGGTTGCAGTGAGCTGAGATCGTGCCACTGCACTCCAGTCTGGGGGACAGAGCAAGACTCCCATCTCAAACAAACAAACAGAAATACCAGTGCCTAATAGCATTTGGGGAAACTTGGTGGCTAGAACGATTTTCACTGCAAATCTCTTTAAATGTTTTTTTGACCCATGTGAATATATATGGAACAAAAAAGTTAAATAAGGCTGGGCACAGTGGTGCGTACCTGTCATCCCAGCATTTTGGGAGGCTGAGGTGGAAGGACTGCTTGAGCCCAGGAGTTAAAGAACAGCCTGAACAACATAGCAAGACCCTGTCTCTACAAAAAAGTGAAAATATTAGCCAGGCATAGAGCTATGCACCTATACTCCTAGCCACTGGGGAGGCTGAGGCGAGATGATCACTTGAGCCCAGGAGTCGGAGGCTGCAGTGAGCTATGGCAGTGAGTTATGATCACACCACTGCACTCCAGCCTGGGCAACAGAGCAAGACCTTGTCTCAAAAACAAGTTATCTACCAGTTTTGGAGAAGGGCAAAAAAGAAAAAAAAAAAAACGATAATAATAACATTTTTTTTTTTTTAAGACAAAGTCTCACTCTGTTGCCCAGGCTGGAGTGCAATGGCGCAGTCTTGGCTCACTGCAACCTCTGCCTCCCAGGTTCAAGCAATTCTCCTGCCTTAGCTTCCCAAGTAGCTGGGACTACAGGGGCATGCCACCACACCTGACTAATTTTTGTATTTTCAGTAGAGACGGGGTTTCGCCATGTTGGCCAGGCTGGTCTTGAACTCCTGATCTCGTGATCTGCCCACCTCGGCCTCTCAAAGTGCTGGGATTACAGGCGTGAGGCACCGTGCCCAGCTAATTTTTGTATTTTTAGTGGAGACGGGGTTTCTCCATGTTGACCAGGCTGATCTCAAACTACTGACCTCAAGTGATCCTCCCGCTTCAGCCTCCCAAGGTGCTGGGATTACAAGCGTGAGCCACTGCACCCGGCCCATAATAAATTTTTTAAAAGGTTAAATAAAAATTTAAAATAAATCAAACAGAAGAATAGGTGGGTAGGTAAACATCCAAGCCAATCCCTGCCCAGCAAATCCCCTCCCACAGCATATGAAAGAACTCAGGACTCACAGAGTTGGGATAAGAAGGCTTGGTCTCCAAGCAGGTCCTCGTAGTAGAGAATGAACCAGCCCTCAATCACCAGGTGAATGAACCCACACACTGCAAACCAGCACAGGGACAGTCGCCGCCAAGTCCCCAGTGGGACCACCGCAGCACGACCCGACAACAGCCATGTGGTCACAACTAAGACCCCTGTGACAGAGAAGAGGCCAGCCAGTATATGCCAGGTGGGGCGGTCATTAGGCACAAAGTTGTCCAGTCTTAGGTGCTGAGGCCAGTATGGGTGCAAAGGGCCCGCGTTGGTAGTCATGTCTTTGTGGGCTGATGGCTACGTGTGGATAGGCAGGAAGTTAAAAAAAAAAAAAAAAAAGGAACAGGAAAACCTGGACAAATAGAAAGCACAGAATGAGATAATAAAATAAAATTCAAATAGTTTATTACCAAAAGAAATGTAAAAGGACCAAATTTACCAGTTAACAGATATGACTGTAACATTTCTAATTACATTCTGTTTTAAGAGTATGACTAAGGCCAGGCACCATGGCTGGTAATTCCAGTGCTTTGGGAGGCTGAGGCAGGAGTAGTGCCTGAGGCCAGGAATTCAAGTCCAGCCTGGGCAACGTAGCGAAACTCTGTCTCTAAATAAATAAGAAAATTAGCCATGTGTGATGACGCATGTCTGTAGTCCCAGCTACCAGGAAGGCTGAGGCAGGAGGATCGCTTTGAGCCCAGGAGTTCAAGGCTGAAGTAAGCCGTGATCACATCACTGCACTCCAGTCGGAGACTCTGCCCCTAAAAAAGAAAAGGCGGCCGGGCGCTGTGGCTCACGCCTGTAATCCCAGCACTTTGGGAGGCCGAGGCGAGTGGATCACTTGAGCTCAGGAGTTCGAGACCAGCCTGGCCAACATGATGAAACCCCGTCTCTACTAAAAATACAAAAATTATCCGGGTGTGGTGGCTGCACCTGTAGTTACAGCTACTTGGGAGGCTGAGGCAGGAGAATCTCTTGAACCCGGGAGGCGGAGGTTGCAGTGAGCAGAGAGAGATCGCGCCACTGCACTTCAGCCTGGGCAACAGAGCGAGACTCTGTCTCAAAATAAAATAAAATAAAAAAGAAAAGAAAAAGAATATGACTGAAATATAAGGCCACAGAAAGACTGAAAGCTTGTTCCAGCCCTCTAGGAGCCAGGTTATAATGTGGTAGAAACAGTCCCGATCTCAGTCCTGGGGGGTCAAAGTCTGGTGGGAGGCACATGGGAACAACAACTGATCCCAGCCCTCCCTGTCACAGTCTGGCGAGGGAGATACAGGACTAGGCTTGGTCTCTTCCTTCAAGGATCACAAACTGGTCACGACCACCAAACCCAGTCCTGTGCTCCGGGGTCACTGTTTGGTAAGAGACGCAGGAACCAGGCGTGGTCCCGTTGCACGGGTCAGCGTCTTGGACCGTTCAACAGAAAACTATTCCCTCCCCTCGCCATCCTCGTAGTCCTGAAAACTGCAGCTGGGGCACAGAGGAAAGAAAACGAATCAGAACTACAACCTTCAGTGCCGGCGTCTGGGAAGCCAGAGCCTCCTCGCGAAAGCGTGCAATGCCGTCAACCTGCCGGGAAGTGGCGGAAATTGAAAGGCTGGTTTCGGGCGAGCAGCCCTAGAGCGGAACACAAAGCCCTCCAATCCGAACCAGACCCCTCCAGTCCTACTGCCCAATGAGAAGGCGGATCTTGTCGTCCGGACAACCGTGAGGTAGCAGGGGGTCTCGCGCCGGCACAAGGGGGTGGTGTGTGGGGGGGTGGCAAAGGGTCTCGCGCAGGCATGCCGCCGAGGACTGGCTGCATAGCCTGGGAGAGCTAGGGGAGGGAGCAGGGTGCCTGGTGGAGAGCACTCACCCAGCCGCGAGACGGCAGCGGCCTCCCACAGGGCTCCGGACTCTCTCTGTGCTGGCTCTGGAGCTCTGTCACATCCCTAGTTCGGGCTCATCCCCCTCGTAGGTTCCCTCGCCTTACGGAGCGGGCCAATGGCGAAGCGAAGAAGGCCGCCCCTACCGCTCCCAACCAATAGGCGCTCTCTGTGTGCTGCCGGCCCCGCCCCCACGCGTGGCGCCATTTTCACCTGAGTCGGGTTTGGGGTGGAGACTGGGGCGGGCCAAGGTTCGTGGGCGTTTTGCGTCCGTAGCCAATCTGCATGGAGTCCTGGCTTCAATTTCCCCATTCCCTCTTCAGTCGATCAAAACAGGGACTCATTAAGGTCTGCATTCTCATCATCTGCTGGTGAAATCAGCGTTGCGTTGCATCCTCTCACCTCCGCCCTTTTCTAAGTAGAGTAACCCTCATCATAATGCAAGGAAACTATTACAGGCAGATCACATCCTGTACACTGCAACCACCCCCTCCCCAGCTTTTACATGCTCAGAACTCCTCAGTTCTAATAGCGGTCATTCTCTCTTCTCCCAACCACAAGTCAGAAGAACTAATCAGAACCCAAGCCTCTGAGTCCTACTGGCCAATTGGCATGAAGACCCTCAATCTCCCTGTGCCAATTCTAAAAAGTCAGTCAAACGCCTAACCACCAATGGGCTCCCAGACGGAGCAATCAATCAGAATCCAGACCCATCCCAGACCTCCCATCCAATTAGAACCCACAACCCTCAGTCCTAAGGACAAATAGTTACCAATCCGTCATCTTTCCTGCTTTCTCTCCTCTGTGTTCCACTCAGAACAACCAGTCAGAATGGAGATCCTGCAGTTTTCCAGCCAATCAGGCCTCCCCAGCATCCAACTATACAATCTATCCCTGCCCTACTCAAACCAAGCAGAACCAGGACCCTGCCATCTTCGGGCTCATCATCTAATCTAACAATCATAAACTAACCATGAACCAATCATAGTCTGCACTCTCCTCATGGTTTCCAGCTTCCAAACCTTTATCCATGCTGTGCCCCTTTCCTCACTCATTCCTATTCCCCTCTGAGCAGTGAAGAAGAAGCCTATTGTATATTTCCTACTTTTATTTGACAATAACAAACTGTATATAAAAAGGAAGACAGAAGGCGGGGAGGCCCTGGATCTCCCCCTCAGTTTCCCTAAGTGTCCCCCACCCCTAGGTCCCAGCAGGGAATACCCCCTTCCCTCCTTGTGGTGGGGTGGGGATTGACAGGCATGGAAATAGTGTGACTGTGTGTGTGTGTGGGTGTGTATGTGTGTGTATGTGTTAAGGTGTTGGGAATCAAGGATGGAGGGGGCCAAGGAGTAGAGAGAGGGCCTTCCCTCATCTTCCATCAGTGGCACCCTGAGAGGGGTCTTAAGAGGGTTATGAGGGTCCACAGATGTGCCTCAGCCTATGAGACGGTAGAAGATCCAGCATCCAAAAGTGACCCAGTGACTGGCCCAGCTGAGCTCTGACCACTTGTGGAGAGTGTATGCCATGCCGTAGCCCTGTGGGAGAGAAAGAGGTGATGGTCTCACTCAGCAAGGACAAAGAAGGTCTCAGGAAAACCCATCCTTTTCCCAAGGACATGTCTATGATTGCCCTAGGTGAGGCCCCGCAGAAGGGCCTACGTACATATGAAAGGTGACCAGATATAGTTTTTGTCTTCTTCTTTAAAAATCATTTTAAAAACAAAGTGATCCCATTCTCTGGCCTGTTATATCCCAAATATATAAAGAGCTCCTAAAAATTTTGAGAAGGTGAATAAGCCATCCCAGTAAAGGAAAAACAAATGGCTCTTAAACATATGAAAAGATGCTCAGCCTCATTCATAATCTTCCTCTTTTAATTATTATTTTTTTTGAGACGGGGTCTCATTCTGTTGCCCAGATTGGAGTGGAATGGCATGATCTCAGCTCACTGCAACCTCTACCTCCTGGGTTCAAATGATTCTCCTGCCTCAGCCTCCCAAGTAGCTGGGATTACAGATGCTGTGCCACCACACCCAGCTAATTTTTGTACTTTTAGTAGAGACGGAGTTTCACTATGTTGGCCAGGCTAGTCTCAAACTCCTGATCTCAAGTGATCCACCTGCCTTGGCCTCCCAAAGTGCTGGGATTACACGTGTGATCCCAGCTCTGCCTGGCCATCTTCCTCTTTATTGAAGTGGCAAACAAATCCAGGAAGTTTGAGAGGCACTCTATGCTGGTGGGGCAGCAAGCACATTCATGCATTGCTGGTGGGAGAGCACAAAAGTGCTACTCCATTGAGACTCTCAGGAACAGATCCTACAGATCTGTCTGCACCTGTGTGGATCCACGTGGGTACAGAGTTCCTGCTGCAGCATCACTTGTAATAGGAAAGGACTAGAAATCACCTGATGTCCACCAATAAGAGAAAAATTAAACTGTTACATCCTCACAGTGGAAAAAATGAATGAGGACACTATATACTGATGTGGAAGATTTTCAAAAATTGCAGAATAGTGTCATTCGTGTGTTATCTTTAGCGTAAAAATGGGGGAGGGTAGAATTAAAAAAAATATATATATATATATTTTTTGAGATGGAGTCTCAATCTGTCACCCAGGCTGGAGTGTAATGGCACGATCTTGGCTCACTGCAGCCTCTGCCTCCCAGGTTCAAATGATTCTCCTGCCTCAGCCTCCCAAGTAGCTGGGATTACAGGTGCCCGCTACCATGCCCAGCTAATTTTTGTATTTTTATAGAGACAGGGTTTCACCATGTCGGTCAGCTGGTCTCGAACTCCTGATCTCGTGATCTGCCCACCTCGGCCTCCCAAAGTGTTGAGATTACAGGCCTGAGCCACCGCACCAAGCCTAAAATACATTATTATATTTGTGCCGTAGGTGAGGGCACAAATATGCTTAAATTTTGTAAAGATATTTTAATAAAAGGATAAAAGTGGGCCAGGCGCAGTGGCTCACACCTATAATCCCAGCACTTTGGGAGGCCAAGGCGGTGGATCACCTGATGTCAGGAGTTTGAGACCAGCCTGGCTAACATGGTGAAACCCCGTCTCTACTAAAATACAAAAATGAGCCGGGCGTGGTGGCACATGCCTGTAATCCCAGCAACTCAGGAGGCTGAGGCAGGAGAATCACTTAAACTGGGGAGCTGGAGGTTATAGTGAGCCGAGATCGCGCCACTGCATTCCAGCCTGGGCAACAGAGAGAGACTCCGTCTCAAAAAAAAAAAAAAAAAGATAAAAGTGATTACCTGTAAGAGAGTGTCTTTTCTCTGAATATCTTGACTACTGTTTGGTTTTTGAACCACGTGGTAGACATTCACTATTTTAAAATATTTTAATGAAAACAAAACAAAAATTTTATTTAAAAAGAGGCAGGCCAGGCGTGGTGGCTCACGCCTGTAATCCCAGCACTTTGGGAGGCTGAGGCGGGTGGATCATGAGGTCAGGAGTTTGAGACCAGCCTGGCCAACATGGTGAAACCCCGTCTCTACTAAAAATACAAAAATTAGTCGGGGGTAGTGGCACACGCCTGTAGTCCCAGCTACTCAGGAGGCTGAGGCAGAAGAATCGCTTGAACCCGGGAGGCAGAGGTTGCAGTGAGCTGAGATCGCGACACCGCACTCCAGCCTGGGTGACAGAGCAAGACTCCATCTCAAAAAAAAAAAAAAAAAAAAAAAAAAAAAAAAAAAAAAAATGAAAAAAAAAAATAAAAAAAAAAAAT
>CAUYLG010038357.1:0-27875 GCA_963573385.1 Cacajao melanocephalus
TTCCGCCCTTCCGTCCCCGCCACCGTCCCCCCTCCTTCTCCCCCTTCCCCCTCCCTCTCCTCCCCCCCCCTCTCCCTCCTCCTTCCCCCTCTCCACCCTCCCTCCTCCCCTTCCGCCCTTTACTTTCTTTTTTTTTGATAAAGTTTCACTCTTTTTCCCAGGTTGGAGTACAATGGTGTGATCTCTGCTCACTGCAACCTCTGCCTCCTGGGTTAAAACAGTTCTCCTGCCTCAGCCTCCCGAGTAGCTGGGATTACAGGCACACACCATCATGCCTGGCTAATTTTGTATTTTTAGTAGAGACAAGGTTTCACCATGTTGACCAGGCTCGTCTTGAACTTCTGACTTCCAGTAATCCTGCCTTGGCCTCCCAAAGTGCTGGGATTATAGTCGTGATCCATTCTACCCGGCAGGATTTCATAATTTTCTTATTTTCTTTATAGATTTTGGGATCTCTATTAAACTTGATTTGAAACATATATTACTTCTTAGGAATATATATTCTGCTATTATGCATTTCTCCCATCTTCCATAATGTTAATAACTTTAATACATCCCGATAACTTAATCCATCATTAGCAAAAACCTGTTTGTTAGTGTTTCCAAGAGCCATGCCTGTTTGATGTATTGTCTCATATTTAGTCGTGACAGTCCTGTGATGCATTATGTCACTCGATGTTTTCACTCCAGAATAATAAATTGGAGAAATGAGACATCTGCCTTCAGTTTATTCCTGTTATGTCTTTTCCTCCCTGGAAAGGAAATGGCAACACTTCTAAAATGAGAAAGCTAGGTCAGCTTGATTCTTTAAAAAGCTACCCACAGATCCATGTGACAATCACATCATTTTTTTTGTATCTTAGTATAGTTGATTAAAACACAAAAAATATTTATCCCATTCCTTGGAAAGGTGTTATATTAATTAGCCAAAGAGAAAATGGAAACTGCTTATGGGTTAGGCACTATACTAGCTACAGGGGCACAGGGATGGTAGACTGAGCCTTCCACGAAGTGGGTGGAGTAGGGTGGCTGGTTGAGAGTATCAACTTTGGGTTCAAGTCCCACTTCTTTTATTTACTAAGTGTGTGTCCTTGAGTATGTGACCTGATCTAAGTCTTAATTTCTTCAGCTAAAGAAATGAAAATGATTTTATTATGTATCTCATAGGGTTGGGCTAGATGAAATGAGTTGCAAAGTGCCTGGTATATGTAATAAACGTTTAGTGAATAACAATTTATTTTTTTAACATGGCAGACAAGTATACAATAGAGTAAATGTTTTAATATTAGAGATGAACATAGCACACGGTCACGGTAGACACCCTTCTCTAATTAGACAGATACTCAAAGGTAGCTCATGGATCCTATTGATATCATAGGAGTGTCTAATGTTTGAGTTCTTACAAAATGCTAGGAAGTATGTAATTCTTGCAATAAATTAAAAAAATTATTGACATAATATTTGTACATATTTGTGGAGTATATGTGATATTTTGTTACATGCATAGAATGTATAGTATAATCCAGTCAGGGTATTTGGAGTATTCATCACCTCAAATATTTGTCATTTCTACATATTAGGAACATTTTAAGCCTTCTAACTATTTTAAAATATGCCATCTTATTGTTAACTGTAATCACCCTATTCTGCTATTGAACATTAGAACTTATTCCTTCTACCTAACTGTATGTTTCACAGCAAGTTTTTAAGGTAGGTGCTACTGCTGTTTCTATTTCCCAAAGAATCTGAGAATACAGAGAAGTTGAATAGCTTGTACAATAGTCCCCAGCTTCTTGGAAGGCCCAAGCAAGATTTCCAGGAAAAGGGATGTCTACTGGACATATGAGCAAATCCCTGTATACATGACAATTGGTAACTGGGTAAATTTGAGCATAGGAGGCAGGTTGCCTCCTGCCAAGAAGACAAATGGATATATTTAAGGAGTGGAGGGCCATGGAGATAGAAAAGTGAAAAAGAGACCCATACTGAGTCTGTAGGGGGTTGAGGTAAGATGACTAGTTAATTAGAAACTCCTTTAGAACAGAGACTTGCTTCATCCTTCTTTCTTATGACACATAAGGGCTATTGAGCATTTTGTATAAAGTAGTTGCCAATAAATTAACTTAGAAAAATAATCAGTGAAATATTACTTGTTATAGCCAGCAGGTTCAGAAGAAAGAACAAAAACCACCCACGTAGATTATGTTGTAAGAACTTAGATGATAAAATTACTAGTGTCTCTGTCAAGACATGTTAACTGTCTCAGAGGGCAATTGTTTGTAGTGAAGAAGCTGAAAGAGTCAACTTAGAATTATTTGTAGATTATAACTTTTTAATGAAAGAAGACTAGAAAACCGGGAGAGAGTAGAGTCTGCTAAGCTTAAAAGATTGAAAGCAGGCAAGATAACACAGAGTATACAGTGGTGTCTCACTTTGAACACGTTTGCCACCGGTGCTCTCGTTACATTTGTCACAAGAAGTCTTGCCGAACAATGTTAAAACAACCGACAGAACTTGGGTAACATTCTCAAACATTGTCCAGCTCAGTAAAAATTTCATCTCATGGGTTATCTGATACTGAAGACAGACGACTTAGTCACCTTACAGCATTTCAAACTTTTTAGCAGGCTTTGTGTGGTGGTGCACAGACACTGTCTTGATGATTTACTACCTGAATGAATGCACCTTGCAAAGGAGCACCATTCACTGAGACACTGGGATGATGATGATTCACACCTGCTGAGGCTCTCTCTGGTCCTAGAGGCAGAAGTGACTGCAATGTCCAACTCTACTCATGACACTAAGCTTTTAGGTGAACCTATGCAGTCTACAAAGCACCTTCACGTACTTTATACCCTGTAATTCTCACAGATGGAACAGGCATTATCACTCTCATTTTCTTTGAAGAGACTGAGTCTTGAAGTGGTTAACAGGTGTCTTGGGTCACACAGTCAGTGGAAAGCCAGGATATATAAACTTCAGTCATCTGAATGGAAGCTTAGTGCTCCCTCTCCTCCAAAGTTCCTTCTGCAGAGCAATCATGGGGGTTGTTTCAAAAACCGAAATCTTTTCCCAGGTGAAAATCTAGAAAATCTATAGAAATGTGGATGGCCTGTGCTCTATGGGAATTAAATGAATTATTAGGGTTTTACAATTATTACCAATTAGCCCTGTAGAGTCCATTTAATTCCTGAATCCAATATACTAAGTACAGAGTGTTTTTAAAAACTCTTTAAGAATGCCTGCATCTATTCTACATAATGAATCATATATGGTTTACTACATACACTTATATTGTAAGCTATAAACTATTCTACTTGGGCTGCTGTGCCAAAATGTCACAGACTGGGTGGCTTAAACAGCAGAAACTTATTTTCTCACAGTGTGGGGCTGGAAGTCTAAGATAAAGGTGTCTACAGGACTGGTTTCCTCTGAAGCTCTCTTCTTTGGTTTACAGATGACTGCCTTCTCACATGATATTTTTCCATAGGCAGACACTGTGTCCTATTCACTTCTTATAAACACAAGGGTGCCATGAATATTGGATTAGGGCTGGCTCAAATGATCGCATTTTACCTTAACTACCTCTTTAAAGGACCAATCTCCAAATACGTTTTGAGGTATTGGGTATTAGAACTTCCATATAGGAATGTTATGAGTAATGCAGTTTAGTCCATAACAGCTATATATAGTGCTTTTTGTTTTATTTTCTTTTTTCCCCAATCAGTCTCTGGTTTTTCTTCACTAAGGAAATTCTGATTGTTAGCAAGTCTGTACACTTGAATAATTATGGCTGTCTCTGGACCAGCGTTGTAAATAGAAATATAATGTGAACCATGAAACTAACTTTAACTTTTCTAGTAGCTACACTAAAATATAGGCAGAATAAATTTTACCAACATATTGCATTTAGCCCTATATACTCTAAACATTATCATTTCAACATGGAATCAGTATAAAAACTGGGGACACTATTTTACTTTTTTTTGTACCACATTGTCAAAATCTGGCGTGTGTTTTCTGCTACAGCCCATCTCAATTTGGACTAGACAGATTTCAAGTGCTCCACAGCCATGTGTGATAAGTGGCTGTCGTTTTGAAGGCCTAGATTCTCATCTGTGGGTGTCACATGACTGCCTGCTTCAAGCTTTTATAACTACGTCTTAATCTTTACTTGTGTACTTGCTGAAAGCAAGCTCTCACCCCAACTCCTTCATCAGTGGATTCCAACGGAAGGCATAGCTGCTCTTAAATGTGTTCTAAAAAGAGTCTAAGTATAGCCTGTTTCTCTCCCAGTCTCAGACTTAAATCTTAAAGGTAGCAATAGGTCATGCATATGTGTGAATTTGGCTGAATGTCAGATGAAAGAGATGCTTGGGCCGGTGAGGAATTTGAACGTGGGCCCTGCTTTAATTCAAAACCGAAACAAAAAGCATCTGTGCCAGTCCAAAATACTTTTTAGGATAGTATTTAACCCCAAGATAATCCAACTGATATGCCTGTGTTCTCTTTGGTACCTCAATTATTTCACAGGAGAAACATTTTATTTTAGCAAAGCAAATGAGTTATTTTATATTAAACCTTTCTTGACTGCAAGTATCACTGTATATTATGACCTATTGATGTATCCCTCGCTCACTGATAATAGTGTCTTAACGTTCTTACACCATACTATTATGCCAGCCTCACCTTGTGGTATCAACAGCCTGGGGCATTGCCATTTAAATTCATGATTATAGTATTCCCCTTACACCATGTGTTAGAATACATAGACTGGAGATCATACTGTGGGTAATGCAATATTTTCCTTTCTTAATTATGGCGAGAGTTTTTATCATGGTGACAAATAGAAGTGGGAAAGGTCTTTTTCCCTGGATGAAAAGGTTTTATTCATGTGACCTTGTGGAGGAGTTCTTCCTTAGAATTTAGGAAAAGTAGCTGACTGGAAGGCTAAGTTATCTCCTACATTCTCCTGTCCCAGCTTGCACTGTTTGCTTTATTATCAGTGTAACAGTAAACGAGTGAGAAAAATCTGTGTTTGGTCACAGCCAGAGGTGAGTGTCTGGTTATTATATTTTTTCATTTGGGAAACAATTCATTGTATCCCTTGAGACAGAGATGTGTTTTCATTTCTCTCCCTTTCTCCAGTTTGCTTTTTCCTGTTTCTCTGCAGTAATCAGCGCCTAGTTCCTTAAGCTACATTAGGTTTAAAATGCCCTATTTTCAGGGAAAGCATCTAGCAATTTAAGATGTTAAAAAATCTGCTTTTCCCTCCCTCATGTATCGCATAAAAAGCTTGTTTTGCCAAATTTGCATTTTTGTGCCCTGATAAGTTTCCTCATTATTAAAGCCCACCATCAATGGCTACTCAACTGGGAACATTTGTATATTGTACAGAGGGGAAAACTTGAGTCAAACAAGGAAGTAAATTTGGTATCTTTATGGAAATCCTTAGCATGAATTTTTAAAAGTCAGTGAGTCTCAGACTCTGTCTCTGTTTCTCTGTCTCTGTCTCTCTGTCTCTGTGGGTGGGTGGGTGTTTGGAAGTTGGGGCAACAGGTTGATCAAATGAAGACTCTGTTTGCTTAATCTATTTTCTTCTAATACAAGCTTGAGCCATCTAGTTATTGGAGTAGATCATGAAAATGGAAAAAAAGAGAAGAAAACACAAATGCTTCATGTTATAAATCTGTTCCTTATTGCTTACAGCTCCAGGCAGCCTTAAGAATCAACTTTTATTAACTCCCTATTAGAGGACCATTTCCCTTACAATTTGATTATTAGAAAGAATGTATTTGAAATCTACATTTTCATATAGACAGAACTACTCTATTTTTATGACTATGATGTACCCTTAAAGATTCACAAAGGGACTCTATCTGCATTTCCTCAGTTGATTGTTTTTGATAAAGAAATGTGAACAAAATCCACTGAGCTAAGAGGGACAGGGTCCAGGCTAGAGAAAGATGAATGGCAAGCATTGGCTACCTGGAGCCTCATTAGATAAAATAAATATTTTTATTTTCTGTCCATGACAAGCACATCAATTAAGGGAAAATTACTCTTTGATTTTTTTCCTCTTTTCTCCATCCAAGGAAATACGTATTTTCTCTCTTCCCTCTTCTCTCCCCTTTGCCACTTAATATACACACTAAGGATGCACAAACCCCTGCAAAAGCCCTGCTGACTGTATCAGTTTAAGTGCTCATTATCCAGTTCTATGCTGGCATTAATAATAGTTAGCAGGTACTGACCTACTGACCTTTTACTTTATGCCAGGCATTGACAGCATTCTGTCACTTAATCTTCACAACTACCTATGTGATAAGTGCTATGATTATTATTCCCAACCATTCCACAAGGAACCTGTGGATTAGAGGGTCCAAGAAAATTGCCAAGTATGTATATAGAGTTGATAAAGGATGAGTTGGGAATCAAATTTAGAAAGCATGAATCAGTAGTCCAGATTCTTAAACTTTCTATTTTACTACCTACAGAGTAGGTCCAAACCATGATCTCATTTGTTTCCCACACCAAGCCTGTGAGACATTTATTATCATTTCCATTCTAAGGGCACACACTTGGGCTTAGGATGGCACATCCCTTGGACATGTTCACTCAGCTGATAAATGATAAATCTACTGTTTTTCTGCTACTCATGTTGAAAGATATTTTGAAGGACTGGACATAGGTCCTGACTGCAGTAAAGTATGCAGATGCTCCCAAGGGGACTCCAGGTCTCTCTGATATCTTTTATAGATATAGGATTCCCGAATGCACTTGATGTTTAGAGTAATGTGTGGGGTGTAAGTCTATGGAGATAGTGGATATCCTCACACCCTATGGTCTCCCCTACACCCTGACCAATTCTACAGTTACTTGAATATGGTTGGAACATGCTGCCTCTCTTGACACATCCAGAATGACAAGTGGAGAATTGCTCCATTAATAGAACAAGGGGAAATTAATCCTTTCTAGCATTTTTTCCCATTTCAGTCATGAAAACTTTGAGCTGAATGTGCAATAATGAGTAGAAAAAAATTAGTTAAATACAAATTATATAACAGTAGGATTGCTCCAAATTGATTTTCTTCCCCTCATTATTTTTCATTCCATTTTATGTTCCTGGGGAGTTCTCGTTCAGGACAGAAGTCATCTTAAAGAATAACAATAGGGTTTGTTTTTAAAATTTGGGTGAATGGAGAGACAGTGATCCTGGCAGATTAAGATGTCTTTTTAAAAATTTTTTTTATTTTTTAGAATTTCATTTTCACTGTGTGCTTCACAGGTGGGTATGCAATTATACAACTGCTGTGATTAAGTAAAAGCTGGGAGTTGGGCTGGGAGTGTGTGCTTCCCTCCGGTGAAGGGAAGACTTTTCAAGTAAAAATTCCACTAATCATTTTATGAGTGATAATTCATAGGAGCTCAAAGGTGCATTAGAGGTAATATAGTTCAAATCCCTTACTCAGTAGATAAGTTAACTGATATTTAGAAAAATTGACTTTTCCAACCTCTTCTCAGAATGGGATTGTGAAACATGCAGGAGACCCAGGCTGGCTGGAAGTGGAGATAAAGGGTGAATATCAGATTAAAATAGGGAACATGTCCAGTTGTTTCTTCAAGCCGAGAAAGCCTAAGAGAATATTCAGAACCTACATGTGGAAGAAAAAATGAGATCAGAGACATCAAGACTGAAAGACTGGTTTATGTTAAAATTCGAAAGCAATGGCATCCTCATGTATTTCCATAGCAGAATCAATTTGTCATGCCCATGACTGAATGGACACGGCCCTAGATCCTCCTGTTTTTTACCTCCTTATGGTGCTAATGTTGCAGAGTGTGTTGAGATTGAGCCACACAGGCTCCGCAGTCTTAAGTCAGATGTGGGATCAACTCTCAGCTTTGCCACTGTGATCTTGGGCAATGACTTGCCTTGGTTTTCTCAAGGTTAAGTTGGTAAAATACCTTGTAGCATTGTGAAGATAAAACAAAATAATACATGGAAAGCATTTAGCACAGTCACGGGCACGAAGTGAATTTGCAGTAAGTGATAATTTCTGTGATTGCTAAGATGGCACAGCTAGAGCTTTCTGTGTTTTTAGAGAGTATGCTTCACTTTGACACTGATCTCCTTTCTGATCCCAGGAGCAGTCATTTGTGAGATGGCTGGCTGGGGACAGGATGCCATCTGGGATCTGAGTGAACGCTCTGGTTCCTACAGGAATTTGCTTTTGGCTTCACCATCAGCATATTCTAACCAACTGAACATGTGGCCCAGATAAAAATCTGATTGTCAGCTGAAGTCACAGCTCAGAATTGTGAAACGTAGTCACAGTAGACACTACTAGTTTGGTAGGAAAAACGATTTCTAGACTAAGATTAGGCATAAAGCAAAGCTAATGATGAAAAATTCTCACACCTTTTGTTTTGGGCGTTGCCTTTTGTTTTGTCTGATCCATCAGTAAAAAGCAACTGCATGGGCAAAAGGTGAATTGTTTATGTGAAATGTAGTTGATAATCCTTATTTAGAAATATACTGGAGAGAAGAAAACTGACATCACAATACTGTTGACTTAACTTTTTCAAGAATAATTAATGTAGAAATCATTCACATTTAGAACTACCTAGTGTGGGGAGTTGGAGGGAGAGTCCCCATTTTTTTTTTTTCAAATGCTGAGGTTATGGTGAATGAGTAATTGAGTATGTTTTAAGGGCCATAGGTATATAGAAAATACATTTTGGAGCTTCAGTGACTATTTCAAAACGTGGCTTTTTGAACTCAAAGCTGCCTTTAGGATCTGAGTTCAGAGTTTAATATTTTTTTTCTCTCTCATTTATTTTATTTATTTAGACAGAGTGTCCCTCTATTGCCCAGGCTGGACAGGCTGGAGGGCAGTGGCACAATCTCAGCTCACTACAATCTCTACCTCCTGGGTTCAAGCTATATTCTCCTCCCTTAGTCTCCCAAGTAGCTGAGATTACGGGTGCCTGCCACCATGCCTGGCTAATTTTTGTATTTTTAGTAGGGCTGGGGTTTTGTCATGTTGGCCAGAGCGGTCTCAAACTCCTGACCTCAGGTGATCCACCCACATTGTCCTCCCAAAGTGCTGGGATTATAGGCATGAGCCACTGTGCCTGGCCTCTCTCTCAATTTTTTTTTTTGAGATGGAGTTTCACTGTTGTTAGCCAGGCTGGAGTGCAATGGTGCGATCTCCGCTCACCGCAACCTCCGCCTCCTGGGTTCAAGCAATTCTCCTGCCTCAGCCTCACAAGTAGCTGGGACTACTGGTGTGTGCCGCCATGCCCAGCTAATTTTTATATTTTTAGTAGAGACAGGGTTTCGCCATGTTGACCAGGATGGTCTCTATCTCTTGACCTCGTGATCCACCCGCCTTGGCCTCCCAACGTGCTGGGATTATAGGCGTGAGCCACCGCGTCCGACCTTCAGTTTTTTAATCTCTGTTTTATTTATGATTTTTATGCCCAATGGAGTACCTGGCTTGTAGTATGTGTTCAGTAAATATTTATTAAACGAATGGATGCAGTTACCACAAGAGGCCCTTATGAGGCTAATACTAGCCAATATCTATTGGGAAACTACTATGTGTCAGGTTTTGAGTATTTCATATGCATTAACTTATGTCATTCTCTCAACTACCATCAAAGATAGGCATTATTATCCCCATTTTACAGAAGAAATACAAGAAAATTAAATAAGTTATCCAAAGCCACACAGTTAGGAGGGAGGAGAGCCATGATTCAGACTCGAGCGAACTTGTCCCAGAGCTTTATGTCTTTAGCATTGAAGCTTCTTTGTGGTGCGAAGGCTACTGTGATGAATAAAGACAAGTCCCTGTTTTTAGGGGATCCTCATATTTAGGAGTAGACAGACATAAGAGTACCATTACAGCATGATGAAAAGTGGTCTAATTTATTAAGAGCTTAGGACCTGAAGTCAGGGAACCTGCTTCAAAAAAAAGTGAAAGAATTTCACAGAAGTTTGACAAACAAAAGTGAAAGGATAACAGGATCATGAACTAAAAGGGCTGCAGGGTCTGGGAAGATAACCTCAAATGAATAATGCAGGTGGAGCATTCGAGTGCTTGTTTGATTGATTGACAAGAGAGTATGGTGAGAACTATTTATAACTGAGGGGATAAGCACTGTTCTAGGCTGAAACGCATCCCTTCAAACTCACATGTTGAAACCCCAAGCTTCAGGACCTCAGAATGTAGCCGTATTTGAAGATAGGACCTTTAAGAAGGCGATTAAGTCAAAATGAGGGCTTTTTGGGCAAGCTACGATTTAATCTGATTGTTCTCCTTATAAGAAAGGGAAATTTGAACACACAGACACCAGGGGTGCATGTGTGTGTGTGGTTAAAAGACAATGTGAGGAGACTGTGAGAAGGCGGCCATCAGCAAGCCAACAGGAGAGGCCTCAGAAGAAACCAAACCTGCTGAAACCTTTGTAGTTCCAGCCTCTAAAACTGAGAAAAAGTAAATTTCTATAGTTTAAGATACTCAGTCTGTGGTCTTTGTTACAAAAACCCTAGCAAACTATACAGCCACTAGGAAGAGTAGTCATGATTCAGGTATGTCTTGCTGTTGGTGTGTTCAGAAATGTGAATTCAGGGCTGCCAGATTTGACAGTGTTTTAAAAAATGCTATAAATCTAGGAGTGTTTTGTCTAAAATGTCCTGATTAAAGATTTACATTTAATATTAAATCCTTTTAACTCAAACAAAATATCTATATGTTATATTTGGCCCATAAGCCTTTAGTTTGGAACCTCTGATATAACTCAGGTAGGCATCAACTCAGGGTCTGGCCCATAATTAGATGCTCCTAAATTGTTTTTAGATAGTGAAAAACACTATGATAGAGTAGGCTCTGGAGAAACGCCAGATCATCCAGCTCTGGAGGTAAGGGTGGCAGGGAAAACTGGAGGCCTGGAAATGCCTTTGTAGGAGGTAAAGCTTGAGTGGCCACCTGAATGATTTATCATTGTCTAGGTAAGGGAGAGGGTAGCAAAAGAGTGCTTTCCAGGTAAAGGGAGCAGTTGTCAGTGGCTTTAAGAAAGAGGAAGTATGGCCTTCCGGTGGAATACAAGTGGTATGATATGTCTGGGGCATGGAGTTAAAAATGGGGAGGGGGGTGATGATGCTTGAGGAAGGGAGGGAAAATGAGGACCGAATTGTTAAGAAATTTTATCCAGAGAGCCAGGGGAGTAATAGAATTTGAAGCAGAGCAAAGGTAGATTAGATTTGCCTTTCAGGAAGACTGCCCTGGATATAATGTGGAGGCTGAATTAGAGGTGGTCAGGGTGAAGGAAGGGAAACCAGTTCACATATAACACAAGAGATGATGGTGGTTTGAATTTAAATAATGGCAGTAGAAACAGAGAACAGATTTGAGAAATACCCAAGAGGGAGAATTGACTTGTGATCATTCGTTGGGTGTTGAGTGGGGGAGAGAATGAGTTAAAGATGACTTTCTGTCTTCTGCTTTGTACTGGATTATATGTCCTTCCCTGAGCTACAGAGCACAGGACCTTTGTAAGCCAAAGGGCAGATGAGTTTAGTTTTATGCATGCTAAGTTTGAAGTACCTGTTGGTTATCCAAGTGTGATGGAGAAGCTTATAATTAAAAGCAAGAGATCTGGGCTTGAGCTATACACATTTGGTATTTACCAGTGGATAGAGAGTAAGAGAGGTCCTGGGAAAATGTGGAGTTGGAAGAGAAGAGGGCTGAAAGAGGAAGCAAAGTTAGAGAAGCAGACCCTTGATAAGTTAAATTGAACTCCTGACCTTGCTCTGTCTCAAAACTTCTCTCACTCTGCTTGCATTTGTAGATAAGATTTGAAATTCTCCATTGAAGCAAAGATAGTCATGTCCTAAAATGGAGATTTCTAAAGAATGAGGAGTCCATTATCTTATATACAAATAAATTATTAAGGTACTAAGCAAGTAGCTTTATCAAGGTCAGTGAGAGACTCAGGATGACTTTCTATTGCATGTATGCTGTGTGGCATATTCCACATGTTAATATCATAAATGTCATTGAGAGATGTAGATAATATGAGCACTAAAGTAATACTTAGGATCACTTTGGAAAAAAGGAAATAGTCTTGCTAAAGATAAGAAGGAAATAATAATTTATGATTATTTACACACTGTTAGTACATAAACATAAAATCCTTATAAGCGTGCAAAGAACTGCTGCTCTTCAGATCCCAAGCCCTAGAATAAAGTTAGTAACTCCTTTCTCATAGGCATTGCAAGACATAATTACCTGAGCTTTGTAATTCCATAAGATCTGAGCTTAAATCAGACATGCTACTGAAGGATCTTACATAATCAGTTACATAACCAGCACACATCACAGTTTGTTGTCTTCATTTTAGCAGGAATGAGAGCAATAGAAGAAGCCCATCAAGAAACCAAATAAGAGCTGAAAATAGAATGATAAATGAATGACAAATCCAAAGAAGAAAATCATCTAAGAGAACTCTTAGGACAATCTACCCACCTATATAAGCATCTACCTACCTATATAAGCATCTACCTACCTATACAAGCATCTTTAAAATGTTAATTTCCTGCCTCAGTAGGATTGCCTCTAAAGACATGTGCTTCTAAGGATTTTCAAATGCAAGGTTATGAAGATGTGTTATGTACTGTACTAATGCAAGACAGGTGGGCTCTCACTTCACTTAGAGCCAGCTTTAGAACCTCAAGGGTTAATGCTAGGAGAATGGGAAGTGTTTGAGAAAATGAGGTTTTTCAGAAATACCAGTGCCTTGCATATTTCCAAGGTCTATTTGACTCTTTATTGGTAAAATGACGGCAGTAGCAATTAGTAAATATTTTCAGATGTTTCTGGAGTTCTGATGAAGGCAGCTTTGCCTCAGCTGGGTTGTGAAGCCCATTTGGGACTTGAACACAACCCAGGCGATTTGAAACGTTCTGCATCACATGCTTTCATCTTCATCATCACTAACCCAATGTCTGGAAGTCTCCTAGAGCTCCATATTTCCTTATGGTATCTGCCTTCAAAAAGCACATGGAATTCTATAGCCATTATCTCTTAATTTTTTGTTTTCTCTCCCAGAAATGAAGAGGAAGAAATATATTATCTCAGTTAAGCCCTCTAGGTAAGAAAATCCCCTCTCCTTCCATTTCAGGGAGCGTGTGTGAGCAAAAATGAAAGACAATCTCCATCTTTTTTTTGCTAGCACACTGGAGAGGATGCTTTTATACCAGAGGAGATGAAATAAAAGAGGTCACTGTTCAGTGGACCAATCTCTCAGTTAAGTGGCTCTGTTCTCAGCACTTTGTGAATGCTGAGGTTACCTCATCCCCATGGCTATCAGAATATGAATTGTATGGTCTTGAAAATGCCTAATGGTGCTACCTGTCCATTTGAAGTTTAAAAGTATATCACTCTTACAGCTTGGCTTTGGTTTGCAGTGCTGGGTACTCGAAGGGCAGTAATGGAGCTGCTCTTATAGCATGCAGTGATAAGTGAGCTGCTCAGGGCAGAATATCATTGTTATGGATGTGGGGGTAGAAATCTCCAGTCTAATGGACATTTTGCAGCTTTGTTTAGATTGGTTTATTTTCCTCTGGCTGAACATCCGTGTCTTGAAGTATCATATTCAGAGCTTGCCTCTCATCACCAGTATCCTGGAGTATTGTGTTTAAACTAGAACATGCTGTTGGGATAAGGCGCTCAGGACAAGATGGTTTGGAATAGGACTATCATAAATAGCTTGTAGAGTTACCAATGAAAAGTGATAGGCCCCAATGCATCAGCTAAAGTTTTTTCTAAAAACTCAAAATTATCATACAGAAGTCTCAGCTACACTGAGACTGAGTCTCAGGTATAAAGCATGCCATTATGGGTCATGAAAATAGTCGGTACCTGAGGATTCTCAGCTCCTAGAATTACATATAGAATCAAAATGGATTTTAGGGATGAATGAGTACCACCTCAAATTTCTTTGATTTTAGAAAACAGAGGCTCACACAGATAAAGTAGCTTTGTATATGCCACACAGCATATTTGCAATAGAAAGTCATCCTGAGGCCGGGCGCCTGTAATCCCAGCATTCTGGGAGGCTGAGGTAGGTGCACTGGGTGATTTAGCTGATGCATTAGGGCCTATCACTTTTCACTGGTAACTCTACAAGTCATTTATGATAGCCCCATTACAAACCATCTTGTCCTGAGCTCTTCGTCCCAATAGCATGTTCTGGTTTAAACACAATACTCCAGGATTGTTGGCCAGGCTGGTCTCCGGCTGGTCAGCATAGATTAAAGAGACCTGCTAATAGGTTGTTTGTGTACATCTGTCAAGAAAAAGTTCACAGGACAAGTCTCCTGTTTGTCCCCACAGAGAAGAAAGCAGCTTGGTCAAGGTCAGTGGGAGGCTCAGAATGACTTTTTTTTTTTTTTTTTTTTTTTTGAAATGGAGATTCGCTCTTGTTGCCCAGTCTGGAGTGCAATGGTGTGATCTCGGCTCACTACAACCTCCACCTCCTGGGTTCAAGTGATTCTTCTGCTTCAGCCTCCCAAGTAGCTGGGATTACAGGCACCTGCCACCTTGCCTAGCTAATTTTTTGTATTTTCAGTAGAGACAGAGTTTTACCATGTTGGCCAGGCTGGTCTCAAACTCCTGACCTCAGGTGATGCAACTGCCTCAGCCTTCCCGCATGAGCCACCATGTCCGGCCTCAGGATGACTTTCTATTGCATATATGCTGTGTGGCATATGCAAAGCCACTTTATCTGTGTGAGCCTCTGTTTTCTAAAATCAAAGAAATTTGTGGTGGAACTTATTCATCCCCAAAATCCATTTTGATCTTACATGTAATTCTAAGAGCTGAGAATTCTCAGTTATGGACTATTTTCTTGACCCATAATGGCATGCTTTATACCCTGTGATTTCCTGGAGGTATGTCTGAGGATGTAGAGAAGTTTCACATGATGCTTACTTTATGCTTGATAATTCATTTACTTTCATTCATTCAGGAAATATTTATCACACATCTTTTATGTGATGGACACTATTGTAGGTGCTGGATTACAGTGATGAGAAAGATAGCTTCTGCCAACAAAAATTCTTTTCAATGGTGAAATGGTTCAAATATGCTACAAAAGGGAGCTGGGAAATGATATTAATATAGTCTTCTAGCAGTGGTTTTCAACAGGGATTGGCTTGTGCCATAGAGGACATTTGGCAGTGTCTGGAGACATTTTTGGTTGTCACAACTGGGGAAGGGTGCTACTGGCAACTGGTGGATAGAGGCCAGGAAATTTGCTAAACATCCTATAGAACAGCGCCCTGCAGCAAAGAATTATCCAGCCCCAAATGTCAATAGTACTGAGGTTGACCAACACTTGGTTATAGAACAAGAAAACATGCCTAATTGAAAGTGTAGGTCCTTGGGACCTCATCTGGCTTTCAAATCAGTTCTACCTGATTGTGAAAGGAAAATGACAAAAAACATCCCAGTGATTTGATGTTTCAGTTGAGTTATGAAAGGTGAGTAGACATTAACCAGATGAATGAGTGGAGAATGGGGAGGATATGTAGAAAAGCTTTCCAAGGAGAGGAACCACACAGATCTGGGGGGTTACAGATCTTGGCATCATGACTAATTGGCAAGCGGTTCTTTATAGCCTGAACACGTGTAGGATCTGCAAGGACAGACTGATAGGCAGTAAGTTCTTGGCTAAAATATTGAAGAGCTTGGAGTACTTCTTAGATGTAATGGTGATCCAGTGAATGATTTTATTTTTTTTGAGACGGAGTTTCATTCTTGTTGCCCAGGCTGGAGTGCAATGGCGCGATCTTGGCTTACTGCAACTTCCACCTCCCAGGTTCAAGCGATTCTCTTGCCTCAGCCTCCCGAGTAGCTGGGATTACAGGCATGTACCACTGCGTCCGCCTAATTTTTTGTATTTTTAGTGAGACAAGGTTTCTCTATGTTGGTCAGTCTGGTCTCGGACTCCTGACCTCAGGTGATCCACCTGCCTCGGTCCCCCAAAGTGTTGGGATTACAGGCGTGAGCCACCACACCTGGCCCAGTGAGTAATTTTAAAAACTAACGTGCACGGATCAAATGTTGTTTTTATATTTTTTTTTTTTTTTTTTTTTTTTTTTTTTTTTTGGTGAGGAAGGTGGTGGTTCTAATGGGGTGAGGTTGAAAGGTGGAATACTAGTGAAATTTTTGTATTTATACCAGGTGAGCACCACTGAGAGCCTGAATGGGCAGTGATCATGCAAACGAAAATAAAGTCACACATTAGAGACCTTTAGAAAGTAATGTTGTTAGGAGAGATCACCAGTTTTGAGTATTTTAGAACAAGAGCTATTAGAGGATAACTCTCAAGTTCCAGAACTACCAGATAAATAGCGTTAGCTTTTAACAAGTTATGGAATACAAAAGAAGTAGTTTTGGATGAGAGAGAGCTGTGAAGGAGATGGTGAATCCCTGCGTTATGGAAGGAAATCACGAAGCCAGTCTAATTAAAACCATCGGTCACTGGGGGCTCATCTAGCTTTCAAACTTGGCTTCTAATAAAACATGTGAAATGATTTCCTGAAAGATAACCTGACTTGTTAGCTTGGCTGAAAGATGGAAATACAAGGAGACATATATTCTGACAGGTTTACAAGCAGCACAAACTCATAAGGACATCCCTGTCAGAATTATACGTTTGGCCTTTATTGGAAGCAATTATTCTGGACAACTGAAGCATATTTAGAAGGGCACCAGCTAGAAATCACTCAGTCTCTGTTATCTTGATTGTAGCTCACTCTTTCTCCTCATGTAGCCGGTGACCACAGGTGTAAGGAACCTGGTAGCCATGTTGGCTCTGTGCTTACTTGATTGGTTACTACAGTTGGGAAGAAGACCTGGTCTCCAAAAGAACAGGGGCCCCTGGGATAATCAGTTTGGATTACTCTTCTCTCTGTGCTTTGTAGTTTCCTGGCCACTGGAAATTGCAAGAGACTTTAGTCTTGCTGGGAGAGCTTCAGATTGTCCCTCCTATAGACATTTTTTTCAGATCTAATGCTATCCAACAGGAAATTGGTTTGTGCTGAGTTTCTGAGATCTGAATCTGTGAGCCATAATGTTTTCCCGTGTTTCCCTTATAACTTGGCTGCTAGCTTCACTGTGCCCTTTTTAGGCTATAGAAGTTGGGTGAGATTTTATGGTTGGGGAAGGAAAATCTATTTTGCCCCACTTCTTAAAACAGCATCCTATGTTATAGCAGTAAGATACCTGTGATTTTATTCTTGCCTGAACAATTCTAATAAAAGGAGCTGATGTTATTAAACGCTGGCAATATGTCAGGTTTTTACATAAGCTGACTTATTTAAGTTTCATACTTTTATTTGAAATAGTCATTGTTCCTTATTCAGATGAGAAAACTGACTCAGATGTAACACTATTAAGTGATAGGGTTATAACCCTTTTCCATGCCTCCACCTGGCTCAATGCTCTATTTTTAATGGCACATGGTATTTTAGCCTTCTTTTCCTGAAACAATGCAGATGGCAGAGCTTTGACTGTGATGCAGAACCCTGCTTCATGGAAGGCCTCCAACATACTCTAGAGACATTTTCCCATTGTCTTGGCGATTAACATTTGGCTCCTCATTACTTATGTAAACTTCTACTGCTGGTTTGAATTTTTCCCCAGAAATTAGGTGTTTCTTTTCTACTACATCACCAGGCTGCAAATTTTTCAAACTTTTATGCTCTTTTCCTCTTGAATGTTTTGCTGCTTAGAAATTTCTTCCACTAGATACTTTAAATCATCTCTCTCAAGTTCAAAGTTCCACAGATCTCTAGTAGGGTAGGGGCAAAATGCTGTTAGTCTCTTGGCATGGCAAGAGTGACCTTTACTCTAGTTCCCCATAAGCTCCTCATCTCCCACCTGAGAGCACCTCCACCTGGACTTTATTGTCCATGTCACTATCAGCATTTTGGTCAAAGCCATTCAACAAGTTTCTAGGAAGTTCCAAGCTTTCCCACGTCTTCCTATCTTCTGAGCTTTCCAAGTCTCTAGGAAGTTTCAAACTTTCCCACATTTTTCTATCTTCTTCTGAGCCCACCAAACTGTTTCAACCACTGCCTGTTACCGAGTTCCAAAGTCGCTTCCACATTTTCAGTTATCTTTACAGCAGCGCGCTACTCTACCAGTACCAATTTGCTGTATCAGTCTTTTTGCACACTGCTAATAAAGATATACTCAAAGCTGGGTAATTTGTAAAGGAAAGAGGTTTAATTGATTCACAGTTCAGCATGGCTGGAGAGGCCTCAGGAAACTTACAATCATGGCATAAGGGGAAGCAAACGTGTCCTTCACATGGCAGCAGCAAGGAGAAGTGCTGAGCAAAGCGGGAAAAGCCCCTCATAAAACTATCAGATCTCCTGAGAACTCACTCACGATTACAATAACAATATGAGGGTAACTGCCCTCATGATTCAGTTACCTCCCGCTAGGTCCTTTTCATGACATAAGGGGATTACGGGAACTACAATTCAAGATGAGATTTGGGTAGGGACAGAGCTAAACCATATCACCCTTGAACTCTAAATCTCTAGCCACACGTGGCTAATGCTGTCTACTTGAGCACAATGTTCATAGTATCAGCAATTGCCCTCAGGGAAAATGCAGCTCTGGTGCTCCGATCTTTACCTTGCCTCTGTGCTTACAGACTTTCTTTCCCCCAAAATTGGCCTAAGGTATCTCCCCATAGTTTTCAGGTCTTTAGTGTCTCTATTTATCTATTTAGACAAATTTTACCCAGTGCTTTACTTTGGGCATATGAATATAAGTTAGAGAAAGTTGGTTTCATTAACAACATAAATAATTTTGTTGATAAAGTCATTATGTTGATAAAAGAAAAACTGCATTTTAAATTATACTTGAAGCTTGTAAAGAATGATTTTGAGTCAATATGTAGGTCTTTGGTGGGAAAAACAACAGACTTAGGTTACTAGAAACCAGCAGAGAACAACAGGACTAAAAACTGGGATGTCATCAAGTAAACCAACTTAATATGACTCTTCAAAGGCCATATTAATAGGATAAAAGTGCCTGGGATTGGGGATTGAAAGTAAGAGATAGTTTTCTTGAGGAACACGAAGGCAAAGAACTGCTCTAGAAAGGGGCTAGAATCTGATCAACCCCATGTGTCTATAATAATAATAACTTTTATTTGCATTACATTATGTTTGCAAAGTGTTTTTTAAATAATATACCATTTGTTTCATTTAATTGTAACAGTGACCTTAGGGAAAAGGTTATCATCATGCACATTTTACAGGAAATTTCCAAGAGCACACAGTTACTAGGAGGCTTTGATAAGAGGGCCCTGGTCTTCAATACCCTCCCTGCCACATCCATATTCTATCTGCACCGTGAAGGAAGGCAGTTTCTTGTGTTCTAAACTGTCAGTTGAATGTGATGTTATTGATGAGTTCATACTGCAGAAGGGACACAGAATATGATTAAGGATAATGAGTCTGCTGTTTGGGATAGTTGTCACAGTAACTCAAGAGTTCTTACAGGTTATTAGAATGTAATAGTAAAGTTATCCTAAAGAACAGCTCTCATTTCAAAGCTTCTGTACTCGAAAACTTAGATTACCAATTGTGGTTAAGGCATTTTATTCTGTGGCTGCTGCCTGCCATGTCAGCCCTTTAATTTTTCATCATATATGTGGGTCATGAAATTATATCAAACTACCAGACATATTCTCCATTCTTTTCCCTTTCCTATCTTTGTCATGTGGTTGATGTGGTTCTCTCCTCTGGGAATGACATTTTCGATCATTTCCATCTGTACCATCTTGCCTGTCTGTCAATATCTTTCTCGTGTGCTGCTGTTCCATAAGATATCCCATTTTTTTCCCGCCTACCACCTGCCTGTCCATTCTGTGTATTCCCATTGCATTTTGTTTCTCTTTATAGCACAGGTTGCAAATGTTACTAAACAGCCAGGTTGTAAATGTTACTAAAAATTTTGGTCTAGGACTTGCTGCTCTCAGAATAGAAAACAAATCACGAAGTCAAAAATGTTGCCAGAGAAGAAAACTTTAGTCTGGTGCTGTACCCAAGGAGAACAGGAGATACAATGTCTAATCCATCTCTCCACTGGAATAAAATTGGGGTGTTTATATAGCAGGGAATGTGGGAAAACAAGAATTAGGGAGGGGTCAGAAAGCAATCATTATGAGTGAGGCATCAGGCATCTCATTGACTGGATGCAGTAATGTATGTTTCAGTTCCTTGCCTGAGTGTCAGTTTCCTGAGGATGGAACTCAAATGAGACAAATTAAGTGTCAAGTTTTAAGACCAGGGACATACAATTTCTATGTTTATTATATATATTAAAACCCTTGTAAATATCAGGTCTCTGGGACAATTAGGTTAGTTTTCCAAACTGAAATATGTGCATGAGCCAGCCTGGTTCCTTAAATAAGGGAGGTTGTTGAGTGTAAAAAGCTACTAAGATTATAGGTTTTTTTTGAGCTTTTTATCTAATAGGTACCTACCACTACATTCTAGGCATTGAGCCCAAACTAGTGTATCTGTGTGAGTGTGAGTGTGTGTGTATGTGATCTCTTGGTTTAAAAAATATTAGTAAATAATTCAAATGTTTTTTGAAAAGCTGGGGAGACAAAACAGAAATTCTCCTGAAGACTATGTTTGGCCCACTTTCCTAGTTTATGACCCTACTCTATAGAATCTGGGGACAAATAAATGGTACAAGTCAGAGTATAATATGT
This sequence comes from Cacajao melanocephalus, assembly GCA_963573385.1. Classification (NCBI taxonomy): domain Eukaryota; kingdom Metazoa; phylum Chordata; class Mammalia; order Primates; family Pitheciidae; genus Cacajao; species Cacajao melanocephalus. Next base: position 20,815 of record CAUYLG010038357.1, read on the forward strand.
CCATCATTCATTAAATATCTACGGAGAGTGAATACTCTTATGGGATCATCCTTCTAACCTTAGACTGTCTTTTTGTGGAGTAACTTATTTAATATGTTTTTGTTGAATTGCAGGAAACTTTTGGAGAAAGTTCCCCAAAACTATGGGGAGCTGTCTTCCCCCAAAGTTTGGAGTGTGAGGAGTGAAAGAGGTTGAGAAGAATGAGTTGGCTGGGTGAGCATGCTATTTTAGACTAGACAAGTTGAGACTACTTTGGTAAACTTTCATTTTGATGTTTTATAAATCACTGCTGCTGGTGAATTTAAATATTTTAATGATCAGTATATTTTACTCTTTGCATGCCCTGGGGCTTGTTTTTTTAAGAAACGGCAGCTTTAAAAAATTAAAATAGACTCTCCATTCGATCAGCTTTCAAAATGCTTGGTGCTCTTTCTGCCCTGAATCTGGGTCAGTGTGGTATTTGGTGACTAAGAAACCTGAATCTACCACCCCAGCAGGCTTTCACTATGCTGAAATTGCTCTTTAAGTAATTTCATTTCTCTTGATTGCACCTCTGCAAATTATTTCATGAAACAATTCTTTATTTTGAATGTGAATCTTCACACTTCCACAAAGCTTGGGGGAATAAAAAGGCATTTATTATGACAAAAAAAAATTTGTTATCACTATATTTAAATCTTGCCTTAGTTTTCTTGCTTTTTTAACTATTAAATACATATATTTTTTCTCATAAACTATGTAAATTATAGATTGTGTATCTGTGGGGAATCTCTGGTGTATATATAAGTGCAGAGCTCCTTAGGGCTATAAAGTATTTTTTAAAACAGAAGTTAGAGAAGGTGAATTTATTTTTCAATCTTTAAAAAAAATAAAACAGTGAAATGATGCGGATGTTTTGGTTGGATTTAAGTTACAGTTGGCCTCTGTATCCATGGGTTCTGCCACAACAGATTCAACCAAAAAAGAATACAAAATATTCTGGGGTGCGAGGGCAGAAAAAATTAAAAATGATAAAACAAAAATAATATAAATAAACATACAGCATAACAACTATTTACATAGTATTAATTGTATTAGGTATTACTAATCTAGAGATGATTTATAGGTGGATGTGCATAAATTATGTGCAAATACTATGCCACTTTATATCAGGGACTTGAGCACCTGCAGATATGGGTATCTATGGAACTGAGGCACCATTGTAGTTTATTTATTTATTTAATTTTTGTGGCAAAGGTGTTTGTTCTTGTGTCAGCATGCGAATGTAGCCATTCTTGAGAGGAGATTGTTTTCTTGCTTTGCTGCATCTTTTTCCACAAAAGCATCATTTTCAGATCAAAGTTAGGGCCCAGTCTTTGTTGACTCTTGTGCTTGGCACTTCTCCCTATTGGTTCGCACTGTAGAAGGTTCCAACTGGGCCTTTTTCTGCCTCCTTCCTTCCTGTGGTTCATCCAGGGCCTGTGCAGTGACCATGTGTGGAGTCGTGATCTGTAACCATCCCTGGAAATCTCCGACTTCACTGGTCCTATCTGTCCTGTTTCCTCTTGCTGCGCAGTCTTGCCTTTCTCAGTGCCAGCCTTGGCTAATTTCTCCCTCTCTGGGTTGCTATCTAATTCTGTAAATCATTGACTGGCAGGGTGTGGAGCCCGAGTCATGTCACAGAATGGTGATTTTTTTCATTCCTTCCCACTGAACCATTCTGAATTGTCACTTTTCAGCCAATTCTTAGACATGAAGTTGAAAAAATACATAAATAGCTTTGTGACTCACCTGAAGGATTCTTTGACCTTTTATTTTCATTATTTTCACTTCCTCCCCTCCTTAGTTGGAAATCAACAGTCTGCATTTAAAAAAAAACAAAACTCATTGCTTCACTCTACTAAAGGTGAAGTGGAATAGGGAGGATTTTAACACTCCACAGGGAAGAGTTTGGAGGAATTATAAATAGGGAAATTAAAAATGAGAAAAAATATGTAGACTCGGATATTTTGAAGGACTGAAAGGTATTCCCTTGTAAGTGGATATAGAATAGTGCCATCCCTGGCCCCATATTCAGCTCCTTGGTCACACAGAAACATACACCCACATTATTCTGCTTCCTTAAAGGAACTTTTTGCTGAATTCCTTATCTAAAGGTAGATATACCATTAAGCTTAAGTTTCCAGCCTAGCCAAGGCCTTGAGAAGGGGGTGTCTAACAATGTATTGACAGGGTTATGTGTTCTACAGAATTTGCAAAGGTATTTTTAACCATCATTAATCATCTTCTACTCCATCCTTCCCAGTGATCCACTGTCCCTAGTGACCCTTGGACATTTTAAGGATTTCTCTAAGGGGAGGGTAAGAACATTTGAGTTTGTGTTTAGTTAGCTACATTTTTGTGATTTCTGTTCCTTCCATGCATAGTTAAAGTACTGCCAGCCATCCCAGTTTAGTAAAGGGTTCCAGAAATATTCCTATCACAGCTATGCTGCCTCCAGAGTAGACTAGTTAGTTATGGGGTTATCACTTAAAAAAAAGACTTATATTAGTCAATATATAAGAAAACATAATTGCTCTGAAATGTTACAGCTCTACCATGAAAGAAATAAGAGAGGTTTTTCCAACCAAATGTCATATCTTCATATCTTCTCATGTGTAAGTTCAGAGCTAAGCTATGAGGCTGCAAAGGCATAAGAATGGTAAAATGGACTTTGGGAACTTGCGGGGGAAAGATGTGAGGGAGAGGGATAAAAGACTATATTTTGGGTACAGTGTATACTGCTCAGGTGACAGGTGCAACAAAAATCTCAGAAATCAGCATATAAGAAAGTATCCATGTAACCAAAACCACCTATACATCAAAACTATTGAAATGAAATTAAAACACACACACATACACACACACACACCACTGAGCATAAAAATAAGTTTATCTATATTTAGCAATCCTAAATATATATGTGACATCCACCAATATTGATTGAGTTGTGATGCTGAGCCTTTTCTAAACTATTGATAATAAAAGGAAAGATTAACCAAAGCTAAATGAAGTATTTAAAATCTTCTTAATAGAAAATCATTTTTATAAAATTATCATAATCACGCATTGCTTAACAACAGTGATGCATTCTCAGAAATGTGTCATTGGACAATTTCTTTGTGGTGAGAATGTCATTGAGTATGCTTACACAAACCTAGATGATATAGCTACTACACACCTGTGCTATATGGTATAGCGTGTTGCTCTTGGCTATAAACCTGCAAAGCATGTTGCTGTATTGAATACTGTAGGCAATTGTAATAAAATGGTAAGTATTTGTATATCTAAACGTGTCTAAGCCTAGAAAAGATACAGTAAACATGATGTTATAATCCTATGGGATCACCATCATATATGTGGTCCCTAGTTGATTTAAATGTTGTTATGAGATGCTTGACTATATGTGAAGAGGTGATCAAAGTATGAGCAGTCAAAAATGTGAAGAAAATTTCATAGGTATTTGCCACAAGGTTAATTAGTAAAAATGTTACACTGTTTTCTGAGTATTTGTCATATTTGTGGCATCTGCCAGCTTTTAAAAATTTATATTTTTTTGTTATGATATATTTTTGGATTTATTTTGTACCCTAGTTTTATATTTGAAATTTTGTATTATTTTTCTTAGAGAGGGCCTTCAAGATTGTTAGACCCTACAAAACCTGGATCCATCCTTGATCTGACTTATCTGTAATCAGCTGATACTTTCTGTCCATCAGCCAAATGTGGCTAACTGATGTACCAAGATTAAAAGCGTAGCGCCAACTTCAAATTCTGGGGAATGGGACTCCAGCCATGTGTTAGCTACTTTCGGTAGTAGTATGATTTCCATTCCTTCTTGTTGATGCTGGATTAGCTACTTACCAGGTAGGAGAAGGATTGAAGTTCTTTGGAAAATTTCCTGAAATCATAAACACAACTAGTTTAAAAATTGAATCATGTCAAATACTGGGGAATCAAGACATACCCTCTCGGACCTCTGTCTTGGAACTTAAAGTCTAAAAAGTACTTTTCAGTAAGCAGACAGAAAAAAAAATCTATTAGGACAAATTGGGGTTAGGAGAATAATTTTTATACAAAACCCACAAGAATTATCTTTATCAAGATTAGGATTCTAAATATCCTGCTTTCTATGAAAGTCCGTAACATAATACGATAGGAACCTTTATTATACTTACTTTGCTTTGTCTGAAGTTAACATATGTAGTCCAGCTTGATCTGGTCAGGGTTAGTGTGGCATATTTTCTTTCATCCCTTTACTTTTAATCTGTCTGGATCTTTAAAATGAGTTTCCTTTAGGCAACATTTACTTGAGTCTTTAAAAAAAAATCTACTCTGACAATCTCTGTCATTTAATTGGTATATTTGAACATTTACATTTCAAGTGATTATCGATCTAGCTGAAATAATGTCTACTTGTACGTATTTTCTATTTGTTGTCCTTTTTTACTTCCACTCATTTTCTTCCTTCTTTGATTTTAAGCATTTTATATGATTCTATTTCTCTCCTTTTTTAACATATTAATTATAATTCCTTTTATAAGAAATAATTTTTACTGTTTGCAATATACATTTATGACTAATCAAAATCCACTTTCAAATAACACTATACTCCTTGTAAACCAAAAAGTGACTGAGGCAGGTATCTCAATCAGTTAGAGATTTATTTAATCAAGGTTGAAGAAGCCCAGGAAGAAACTGGAATCACAGGAGCATCTGTGATCTATGCTTGTTCCAAAGGGGGTTTTGTGAACTTTTGTATTTAAAGGGAAAAGAGCAAGCAGAAGGGAGACAAAAGGGATGGGAGTATAGGCTGTGAGGCAGATGGTTACATTCTAGTGAGGCTCTGATAAGCTTCAGTAAATATACATTTTACATGTGAAAAAAGAAGAGTGTCAATTATGTACTTTCTTGCACTCAGTAAATCTACATTCTGTGCAAGATAAAGTAAACGTGAAAAAAGGGAGTAGAGGAAATGAGGCTGTGGTGTGGGATGGTGAAATTACAGCTGCCTGTTTGAGAACAAAAGGAAAATACTGTTGGTGGCTCAGTTACAAGGTTAACTTTCCCTTTGGCATAGTGACTCTGTGGCCCCAAGATTCTATTTTTCTTTCATATGCCTCACAGATAGTACAAGTACCTTACAACAGAGTATCCCTAATTTCTTACTCCTGTCACTTATAGCATTTTTGTGCTTTATTTCACTTATCTATAAGCTATAATCACTGAATACATGATAGAGCTACTAGAGGTAAAATTCACAAAAGTATTGGTGACCCCCTAAAACTGGGCTGTTTCTGAGTTTCTAACTCTCAAGCTATTCCATACTGATCTTCTAGTAATTTGTCAATTGTAATTTAAAATGTTCCCACCAATATGGCTTTTGCTTGCACATCTCCTTCTGGGCTTCTGATCTGTTAGGTTGTGATTCTCTGTATCTGCCTCTCTATCTTCAATTTTGGTGACAGCAGTTTTTCCTGTGGCATTAATTCTGGTATCTCTAATAAGGTTGTTGATTTTCAGTTTGTTTAGAAATTTCCTTGTTGTGAGGATGGGAGTGATGACTTTCAAATTCTTCAACTTCCAGCCTCTAGAATTGTGAGAAATTAAATTTCTGTTGTTTATGTCACTCTTCTGTGGTGTTCTGTGATGGCAGCCCAAGCAGACTAATACACTATACCTATTTCAGATAATATATTGGAAAATGCAGAAATGAAGAGTTTACTAGCTCAACAGTGGCTGACAGATCCTAGAATCAAAATGATTACTTTCTAAAAATTTGCATTGTGTTAGATGCCTACTTTCTTGTGAAGGAGCTCTTTGAAATACTTTTTAAATTTGGGATAGAAAAAATGTAAGAAAACATTGCTGTAAACAAAAAAAATAGTCTCCAAACTTTTTTTTTGATCACATTACTTTGTAGATGAAGGCCCAAACTTATGCATTAATGATAACCAAGTAGGCCACAAATGGAAAAAGGATTGAAATTTACATATGAAGATTTGCCAAGATAGAATGAAACAAATGCCATCAGTTACAAACATATATTACACAGACTCTCTGAAAAAAGCTTGTGAAGTGCCGGATGAAAAAGTTGAATGAGGAGAGAGATCCAAGATGGCTGATAACTAGCAGCTCAGGATTGTAGCTCCCAGTGAAAGTGCAGAGAACGAGTGGACGCCACACTTTCATATGGATTTTTGTTGCTCACAGACCAGGAGATTCCCAGCAGATGAGCCCCACGGGTCACCAGTGCGACTCTTGTGGCCGGCGTGGCGGTTTTGCCGGTGCCCTGGCGTGGCAGTTCTCAGTGCAGAGTAAAGGGGACTGGGTCCCCTTTTGGTCTACGTTTGGAGCTCCGGGAAGGCAGAACTGAAGAGGGAAGCCAGACCGGAGATTCCCGAGCAGAAAAGCACCACGAATCTCAATGCCTGTTTTAGCCGGTGCAGTGGGTTGCTCAGATTCTGGCACTGGGAATCAACAAGTTGGATGTCCACTCAGAGACCCAATTTGAAAGTTGGCAATTACAAAGACGACAGGTGGATAAATACACAAAGATGGAAAGAAACCAGCGTAAATAGGCTGAAAATACCCAAAAGCAGAATACCTCCCCTTCTACAGGAGATCACAGTTCCTCATCAACAAGGGAACAAGGCCTAACGGAGAACGAGTGCGTTCCATTAACAGAATTGGGCTTCAGAAAGTGGATAATAAGAAACGTCTGTGAGCTAAAAGAACATGTTCTAACACAATGTAAAGAAACTAAGAACCTTGAAAAAAGGCTTGACGAAATGTTAATGAGAATAGACAATTTAGAGAGGAATATAAGTGAATTAATGGAGCTGAAAAACATAATACGAGAACTCCGTGAAGTATCTACGGGTTTTAACAGTCGAATTGATCAAGCAGAAGAAAGGATATCAGAGGTCGAAGATCAACTTGATGAAATGAAATGAGAAAACAAGATTAGAGAAAAAAAGAGTAAAAAGGAATGAGCAAAGTCTCCAAGAAATATGGGACTATGTGAAAAGACCTAATTTACG
>CAUYLG010038358.1:0-52976 GCA_963573385.1 Cacajao melanocephalus
AGGAGGGAGGGAAGGAGGGAGGGAAGGAGGGAGGGAGCGAAGGAGGGAGGGAAGGAGGGACGGACAGAAGGAGAGAGCAAAGGAGGGAATGAGGGAGTCAAGGAGGGAAGGAGAGAAGGAAGGAAGGAGGGAAGGAGGGAAGGAGAGAAGGACGGAAGGAGAGAAGGAGGGAAGGAAGGAGGGAGGGAAGGAAGGAGGGAAGGAAGAAAGGAGGGAGGGAGGGAAGGAGGGAAGGAGGGAGGGAGGGAAGGAGGGAAGGAGGTCTACCCTTGCTCTGGAGCTCCATGGGAGTCAGCCGAAGCGTTTCCTGCAGCTCGGCTCAGCTTCTCCCTCTACCCTGCCCTGCTTTCCCACTACCCCATAGGGGTCCAGCCCAGAAATACTCCGCAGTGAGCTTTCTGCGTGCAAATCTCCTGACCCGAGCCATCGCCTCGTCTTAGCTCTGATGTCATCCCCTTGCCCACTGTACCATGTTGTCCTATCACTCTGTCACCCTACCCTATTTTATTTTCACAGCCTTTTGAAACTACCTGCGATTTTTGTCTGTTTGTTCATCTTTTGTCTCTCTCCCCTGGAACACAAGTTCCATGCGAGCAGCTGTCCTGTCCTCTGCTGTGCCCCAGTGCCAGCGACAGTACGGGTGTCTAGTTGGTGCTCACTAAATATTTGTGAACTGAACAAATGTGTTTGGTGGACTGAGCGGGTGAAGGAATGGATGACTGTGTGAGTGATGCCTGCCTTTCCTGCTCTCCCCTGCCCCGCCCCACCCTGCTGAGCCCCTGAGCCAGGCAGTGGCCCCCTCCCCCATATGACCCCAGCTGAGCTGGGGCCTCCTGGGAGGATGGAGCCTGCAGCCGTCTTGGCTGCTTGCCCTGTATTGATCAAAGCTGGGAGGCTGCTGGCTGAGGGGTGGGGGAGTAGGGAGGGCTTCTAGATGAGATTTGTGCAGGGCTTGCCTGGGGCACACTAGTGCCACCAAAGATCCATCTGCCTCATGGGAGGGCAGCACCCCTTCCCCACACCTCTCAAGGGAGTCCACACTTGCCCCAGGAGATGGCCAGGCAGGAGGAGGCAGGAGACAGGGGCAGGGCTGCACTTGGGTCTGGGCAGTGCATGCTCTGGCCTCTTGCAGAGTCATGGATTTTTCAAAGTCATGTCACTGTTTATGGAAGTCCTACTACACTCCCTCCCTTGGGTGGGGAAGGAGGGAGGGAGGGAGTGGACAAGGCCCTTCTTATTCAGGCTGGTCAGCAGTTCACTGTGCAGGACCCAGGGAGGAGGTTCTCAGCGATCCTGGGCTGCATCTGGAGTCGCGCTGGAAACAGCTCATCATGATCATGGGCACAGGAGAGAGGGCACTGAGGGGAGGTGCCACGGAAGAAGCCCACGGCTGGTCCCTCCTGCAGAATCCTGACCTGAGTATAGGGGTCATTCCTATGTGGCTGAAAGAGACAGGTCACACAGCTATTAGTAGTGTTCAGCTGGAGCTGAAGCCCCATCTCCTATGCTGCAGCTGGACTCAGAGTACACGGGTTTCGAGCACCTCCTCTGGGCCAGGCCAGGTGATGGGTGTTGGAGATAACATGGGGATGGGTGGGGCACCACTCTGATCTCAGGCACTCACAGGCCAGGAAATACACACACACACACACACACACACACACACACACTCTCTCTCTCTCTCTCTCTCTCTCTCTCTCTCTCTCTCTCCCTCTCTCTCAAACACACCAGTAATTCAAACTGGTCCCATGATAAAAATTACAGAGCTGGGAAACTGGATGGCGCAGGCAGAGGAGATGAACTGCATCAGAGACAATGTGGGAAGACTATACAGGAAGTGGTCCTGGAACCCGGCTAGGCAAGGAGGATCACTTGAGGCCAAGAGTTCGAGACCAGCCTGGGCAAACTTGTCTCAAAAAAAAAGTACACACATGTATATGTATATATGTACATATGTATGATTAACTATATAAAAATATAGAAGCAGAAGATACTGGGAAGAGCCAAGCATGGGCCAGAGCATGAGCAGAGGTATGGAGACCGCCATCTTTGCCTCCTGGGCAAAGGCAACAGCCCCTCTCATGTCTCCAGACTACAGACTCCTCACCCTCTCCCCATGAATCTCACCACTGCCAGAGCAGTGCTCTGAAGAAGACTGGTCAGACACTCCTGCTCAGAGCCCATCAGGGCTCCCTGCTGCCCCCCAGGCACTGTCCCGTCATGAACTCGAATGCTAAAGGTTACTATAGGCCTCCTGTGTCCACCTCTTCCCCTTTTACAGAGAAGGAAACTAAGGCTCAGAGAAGATCACACTGTGAGTCAGGTGCCATGCTGGAACTAAAATAGGTTCTTCTGAATGCTGGGTGGGGGTCTTCTGTGACACCACATCCTCTGCCTGCCCCCTACCACCCAGCTGATGTTTAAGGAGCTGAGGAAAATCTGGGCATCCTTAGGTCTGGCTAGAGACTCAGAATAGCAAAGCTGAGAGTGAGTCCCGGCTAGGACTGAACTCAGGCCCTCATTTTACAGAGGGGCATACTGAGGCCAGGAAGGCTCGCAAGAATCCTGTGACCCATCAGCTTTGCAGTTATTTTACCAGGACACTGAAATAAACTTTCTTAGTTAACTCTCACAACTCTGGGAAACAGACTGGGTAAAAGTTATCATGACCATTTGATAGATGACGAAACTGAGGCCCAAAGAGCAGAGTGATGGCTCAGGGTCACTCAGCAGGTTCATTTATTCCTTCTTCGTTTCCACATGGTGCATCTGCTACACGGCAGACCCGGGGCCAGGGATGCAGCAGGGGACAAGACCATCACACTCTCTGCTCACAGTGCCCACACTCTACTTGGCAATTCAGCCAAGCTAGGGCTGCAGTGGCCTGTAGTGAATGCCAGCATGGGAAGCCCAGGGGTGGAGAGCTTGTGGCAAGGCTTCAGGGACAGGGCAGATATTTCAGGAGAGTTCAGAGTGGGGGCTGGGGGCAGAGGGATTTCCAGGCAAGACTGGGGCCTGCCAACCCTAGCTCCTTCCTGGAGGATTTAAGACTGTGTCGAGCAGTTGTTTTGAATTTCCGGGCAGGGGACTGCGAGCGGGGCTGGGGGAGGTGGTGCTGCCGCCTGTCTGGGGTGCAGGCTGCTATTTACCAGGGCCCTTTGTGGGATGCAGCTCTACAGGCTGGGGGCTCCCACAATTGCTTCCAGCTGGGCTGTCAGCCAGCTGGGAGGAGTTGGGGTAGGTGAAGGAGGTAGCAAGAGAGGACCACAGGGCATGGGGTCCCTTCCAGCCAGCGTCCCCTCTGCCTCCCTGGGCGGCTGAGCTTGCGGGGCGTCAGGCCCTGGCGGAGCATCCTTGGACGTGAGGGTGTCCATAAACCTGGAATCCATCCGGCCCAGCCGCTCCCGAGCTTTATGGCCTTTATGCACTTAATCTTTCATTTCCTCTCCCTGCTTCATCTCCCTGCTCACTTCCCCTCTTTCCCAGGAGGAATTGCTCAGCTCCACCAAGGACTCCTCCCCCCTCCCCTGCCCCCCAGCGTGTGGAGGCTCCAAGGCCCCTTTGTCAGAAGGTACCTGTGTGGACAGCTGTCCCACCTTCCGTGACCTCTGCCGGGGGGCCCCGCCCTTCACCCCCTTTACTCCAGCAGTACTGGATGGACACTGCTGGCATAACATCCCACCCCCACCTGGCTAAGGCTCCTCAGCAGTCCAGGACAAACTCCTAAGCTCGGCAGTGAGACTCTCCCGCCTTCTCTCCTGCTCTGAACTTAGGCAGACCCTAGGCTCCAGCCAAGAGGAACTGCAGCTGGAGATCTCTCTGCTGTCCCTCATCCTTGGGGGTCCCTCAGCCAGAACCTCCATCATGCAGGCTGAAAGGTCCACATCTTGCCGCATTCAGCTCAGACCTCTCCAGACACTCGGCTCCAGGGTGGGTAGGGACCTGTCCTCAGTGAGCCCAGGGCATCAGGCCCTGGTGGAGCCTTATTTTCCGTGGAGAGGACAATATTTGGCCTCGTGTGTCAACAAGCTTGTTGATAGATAAACAGGGTACGTGAGCTTTGTAGGTTATACAGGACTGTACCAATCTGAGGGTTGGGAGTCTAGCTCTCTTCCACCACCTGGGGGCTCTACTTTAATGGAACCATGCTACGTTTTCCTCAAGAATCACGTTGTGCTCTTTCCTGATGAAATACTAGAACTAGATTCCGGGGAGCGCGGCTTATCTTTGATATCCGGCACCTGGCCAGGGTCTGGCTCAGGAAATCTCTCATGTGAGAGATCCTCCAGTTCTCTTCTTTCATTTTGCCCAAGGGAGACCAACGCCCAGAGAGGGAATGGAGCTCACCCAACGTCACACAGCAAATCAAGACAGGGTTGGGACCAGTTCCTTTAAAGCACACTGACAAATCAGTTAATGAAAAGAGCTCGTGGCTGGGAGCCCGGAGAGTGAGTTTTAGCCCCAATTTAGCTCCCATCCCAATCTCAGACAGGTCACATGACTCCGATCTCCTCAGACCCCCTCTCTTGTCCTCCTCCCTTATCTGGTTTCCTTCCTGCTAATTCTGATCTTGGGGGTAGGGAATATTTTCCGAAAGAAGGCTCTGCTCCTTTAAGGCCCCCTCCCTCCCTCTCCTGAGCAAAGCCTCCCCAGAGGGCTGGGCTGGGACTCGGGGGAAGGTGGCAGGTGCCAGCTGCTGAGTCTGGTGGGTCCTACACTCACAGAATGAGTCTGCACAGGACAAAGAATGTCAACTGTCCCTTTTTTTCCGGGGGTGGGAGAATGGGGGTGGGGTGGAGATGGGAGGCCTGCAGCAGGATGGGGAGGAATGAACCGGATGGGTCTGCCTGGGCCGAGATGGGGTAGGATGAGGTGTGGGTCAAGGAGGTGAAGAGGTCAGACAGAGGTGGCAGTGTGGAGTCTGCCCTTTCAGGCCTGTGAGTGCTTTGGCCTCCTGGGATGCAGTGGGGGGTGATGAAGAGGGCATCACTTGCTTCGTCCCTCACCAAGGTGCTGGGGACTTTGCAAACCTCCGTCCCACAGCTGACACTATACCTTCTTACTGGGTTTCTCTCCACCCCTCACCCACTGTTTGTGAGGCCCTCCACCTATGCCTTCTCCCAGTCCTCGGAAAAACCCCATAAGGATGGTTTCTTCACCCCTATGTTTGTCATAGGAAGTGATGTTCAGAGAGGGGAGTGACTTGTCTCTGGCCACTCACCTAGGGAACAGCAGAACCAGAATTGGAAATCAAGTCTTGCTCCAAAGCCCGGGCACTTATCACATTACTCTCGAGGGCAAAGATCACTCCATGCCAGCTTGTAACTGGACAGAGGAATCCTCAGAAAGGTGAAGTGACTTGCCTCAGGTTGCCTGGGTCTGGGAGGGTCTGGCCAGCCTAGCCCTCCTGCCTTGCATCCTGGAGAAGCCTGTGTGACTTTCTCCAGGACGCCCAAAGCTCTTCCTCCCTGGTCAGTTTAAGCTCCTGGATTCACCAGGGAGCCCTAGAGTGAGGGGGGAAGTACGAAGGCTGGCTCCCTATCAGTGGTGTGGCTTCCTTCAGAACATTTACTTCTTGAGAACTAAGAGTCCTCCTTTGCCGGGTACAGTGGCTCATGCCTGTAATCCCAGCACTTTGTGAGACCAAGTGAGTGGATCATGAGGTCAGGAGTTTGCGACCAGCCTGACCAACATGGTGAAACCCTGTCTCTACTAAAAATACAAAATTGAGCCAGCCATGGTGGTGCACGCCTGTAATCCCAGCTACTAGGGAGGCTGAGGCAGGAGAATCGCTTGAACCCGGGAGGCAGAGGTTGCAGTGAGCCGAGATCATGCCACTACACTCCGGCCTGGGCAACAGAGCAAGACCGTCTTAAAAAGGAGTCCTTGCCAGGTGTGGTGGCACATGCCTGCAGTCCCAGCTACTTGGGAGGCTGAGGCTGGAGGATCGCTTGAGTCCAGGAGTTCTGGGCTATAATGCGCTATGCCGACTGGGTGTCCGCACTAAGTTTGGCATCAATATGGTGACCTCCTGGGAGTAGGGGACCACCAGCTTACCTAAGGAGGGGTGAACTGGCCCAGGTCAAAACTTCTGTGCAGTGGGATTGAGCCTGTGAATAGCCACTGCCCTCCAGCCTGGGCAACATAGTGAGACCCCATCTCTAAAAAAAAAAAAAGAAAAAAAAAGAAAAACGGAATCCTCCTTTGTAAAGTAGGTTGTGTCTCGGAGGGTGGCTGGGAGACTCCGTGAGAGCAGAGGCAAAGGTGAGTGGGGCTGAGCAGGTGCTCAGTGGAGGCCGATTCCCTCCTTCCCTTCCTCCTTTCCTCTCCCTCCTTCCTTTTTGTGGCACTTTGGCCTTAAGATTAGGCTGAGCCTGATTAATGGGCTGACAGGAAGCTAGTTCAGCAGGGGCTGGAGGAGAGCTTTGTCTCAAGTTCCTGTTTAGAGTCACGTTCATTTCCTGGGGGCTCACGCCACTGGAGTTACTCACTCCTGTCTCAGCCTCCAGAAGCCCAGACTGTCTGTCCTGGAAGAGGATGTTCCCTTCTCCTTGCCTCATGATGTCGGGTGAGGAGACCAAATCAGGGCCTGGGAAGGTCTTGTCCGAGCTCTGGCAGAGCAGTCACAGGAGAGGGCCTGGCCCAGGGCCTGCCAGGGTCTCCCTGCCACATGGGCAGGCTGCCCGCTGGCTGAAAGGAGGGTGAGCCAGAGGTGGTGGGGGAGCTTGCCTTGAAGTCAGAGAGAGCAACCCCTTTCCTCAGGCTGCTGCTTATTTAGGGTGGCCCAGGGAAACTAGTGCACCCAGGGCTGTGTCAAGCTCCTTACCTCGGGGTCTCCTTGGACCCCCATTCAAGAGTCTGTTCTCCCTGTGCCTACCTGTTCCCAGCCCCCCACTTAGTCTTCAGAATTAAAACCTTCAAATGAGGGAGGAACCGTTGCTTTAGGTTGCCTCTCTGTCCAGCTGGATTGATTCTGGGCCTCCTGCGGAAGATGCTCAGGCCCTTTAAAAATAAATAAATAAATAAATTGGAGACCAGATTTAAAGTCTTGCCTCAACGCTCCCAGCCCAGCTTCTCCCTCTCTCCCTCCTCCCACTGGAGCTCTCCCGGCCCCCACTGCCTGAGCCCCTCCTGGGCATTCAAGCCTTCCACTAGAGTGGGAAAAGCGGGGTGGGGGTGGGGGGTGGAAATCTCCTGTTCTTTGAGGGCCTCTTGTGTGCCTGGGCTATGCTGAATGCTTTTCCTCTGTTGTTTCAGCCTCCTGACAACCTCATCAGGCAGGCAGTTGGTTCCTATTTTTACAGGACCTGGCAGCGGAGAAGAGTCAGGCTGAGAGAGCTGGGGGAAACCTGTCCAAGGCTGCAGCTACACAGAGGCAGAGCTGGGGCTTGTCCTGGGGTCTTCCAAGCGGGCTTCCTATCCAGGGTCTCCAGGGTGAAAGTGCGGATTGAAATGGGCAGGCATGAGCTGGAGGGGGCCTCCCGGACCAGTTCTGATGACCCCTCCTCCTCTGGATGGGAAGACTGAGGCCCAGAGAAGGCAATGAGATTATCCCGGATTCCAAGCAAGTTATTTTCAGTGCCACGTGAGTCCTAGGGATGGGGGAACCACTGTGAATAAAAGGACAAGATTCTGGTCTGGTGGAGCTCTTATGACTGGGGGAACAGCAGCTCAAGACACCTAGGACTTCAACAAGGGAACTATGATGGCTTCTAATTACCCAGAGCAGCCATTAGCCCCACCTATGAATATTCTGGAAAGCTTCCTGGAGGAGGTGATTTCTGAGAATTGAAAGGTTACAGGAGATAGGCAGAGAGGTACCAGTGGGGGAAGAGTGCTCCAAGCATGGGAGTTTTGCTCATCCTCTGTTCCCCAGGAAACCACTAGAGATTCGAGTGGTGACGTATACTGGTTTACACTTGCCAGGTGAAATACAAGACATCCAGTCAATTGAAATTTCAGGTAGATAGCAATAAATACACTTTAATATGTATATCCTGTGTTGATATGGTTTGTCTGTGTCCCCACCCAAATCTCATCTTGAATTGTACTCCCATAATTCCCATGTGTTGTGAGAGGGACCCGGTGGGAGATAATTTGAATCATGGGGGCGGTTCCCCCATACTGTTCTCATGATACTGAATAAATCTCATGAGATCTGATGGTTTATCAGGGGTTTCTGCTTTTGAATCTTCCTCATTTTCTCTTGTTGCTGCCACGTAAGAAGTGCCTTTCACCTCCCGCTATGATTCTGAGGCCTCCCCAGGCATTTGAAACTGTAAGTCCAATTAAACCTTTTTCTCTCTCTCTTTTTTTTTTTTTTTTTTTTGAGATGGAGTCTTGTTCTGTCACCAGGCTGGAGTGCAGTGGCATGATCTTGGCTCACTGCAACCTCTGCCTCCTGGGTTCAAGTGATTCTCCTATCTCAGCCTCCCGAGTGGCTGAGACTACAAGTCCACACCACCATGCCCAGCTAATTTTTGTATTTTTAATAGAGACAGGGTTTCACCATGCTGGCCAGGATGGTCTCGATCTCTTGACCTTGTGATCCACCCGCCTTGGCCTCCCAAAGTGCTAGGATTACAGGATTGAGCCACCGTGCCAGGCCAAACCTTTTTTTTCCCAGTCTTGTATATGTCTTTATCAGCAGTGTGAAAATGAACTAATACAGTAAATTGGTACCAGTAGAGTGGGGCGCTACTGAAAAGATACCCAAAAATGTGGCAGCAACTTTGAAACTGGGTAACAGGCAGAGGTTAGAACAGTTTGGAGGGCTCAGAAGAAGACAAGAGAATGTGGGAAAGTTTGGAACTTCCTAGAGACTTGTTGAATGGCTTTGACAAAAATACTAATAATGATATGGACAATGAAATCCAGGCTGAGGTGGTCTCAAATGGAGATGAGGAACTTGTTCGGAACTGGAGCAAAGGTGACTCTTGTTATGTTTTAGCAAAGAGACTGGCAGCATTTTGCCCCTGCCCTAGAGATTTATGGAACTTTGAACTTGAGAGAGATGATTTAGGGTCTTTGGCGGAAGAAATTTCTTTTTTCTTTTATTTTTTTGAGACAGAGTCTCATTGTGTTGCTCAGGCTGGAGTGCAGTGGCACAATCTCAGCTCACTGCAACCTCTGCCTCCCTGGTGCAAGTGATTCTCTTGCCTCAGCCTCTTTAGCAGTTGGGACTACAGGTGTGTGCCACCATGCCCAGCTAATTTTTTGTATTTTTAGTAGAGACAGTGTTTCACTATGTTAGCCAGGATGGTCTTGATCTCCTGACCTCATGATCCACCTGCCTTGGCCTCCCAAAGTGCTGGGATTACAGGGGTGAGCCACTGTGCCTGGCTGGTAGAAGAAATTTCTAAGCAGCAAAGCATTCATGATGTGACTTGGGTGCTATTAAAGGCATTCACTTTTAAAAGGAAAGCAAAGCATAAAAGTTTGGAAAAATTGCAGCCTGACAATACAATAGAAAAGAAAGTCCCATTTTCTGAGGAGGAATTCAGGCCAACTGCAGGTATTTGTGTAAGTAAGAAGGGGCTTAATGTTAATCCCCAAGAAAATGAGGAAAATGTCTCTAGGCCATGTCTGAGAACTCTGTGGCAGCCTCTCCCATTACAGACCCGGAGGTCCAGGAGGAAAAAATGGTTTTGTGGGCCAGGCCCAGGGTCTCCATGCTGTATGCAGCCTAGGGACTTGGTGCTTTGTGTCCCAGCTTCTCCAGCCATGGCTGAAAGGGGCCAATGTAGAGCTTGGGCTGTGGCTTCAGAGGGTGCAAGCCCCAAGCCTTGGCAGCTTCCACATGGTACTGAGCCTACAGTGCACAGAAGTCAAGAATTGGGGTTTAGGAACCTCTGCCTAGATTTCAGAAGTTGTATGGCAACACCTAGATGTACAGGCAGAATTTTGCTGCAGGAGCAGGGCTCTTCTGGAGGACCTCTGCTAGGGCAGTGTGGAGGGAAAATATGGGGTTGAAGTCCCCACATAGTCTCTACTGGGGCACCACCTAATGGGTCTGTGAGAAGAAAGCCACTGTTCTCAAGACCCCAGAATGATAGATCCACCCATAGCTTGCACCATGCACCTGGAAAAACCACAGACACTCAATGCCAGCTCTTGAAAGCAGCCAGGAGGGAAGCTGTACCTTGCAAAATTCCAGGGGCGGAGCTGCCCAACACCATCGGAACCCATCTCCTGCATCAGTGTGACCTGGATGTGAGACCTGGAGTCAAAGGAGATCATTTTGGAGCTTCAAAATTTGACTGCTCTACTGGATTTTGGACTTGCATGGGGCTTGTAGCCCCTTTATTTTGGGCAAGTTCTCCCATTTTGAACAGCTGTATTTACCCAATACCTGTATCCCCATTGTATCTAGGAAGTAACTAGCTTGCTTTTCATTTTATAGGCTCATAGGCAGAAGCAACTTGTCTTGTCTCAGATGAGACTTTGGACTGCAGACTTTTGGGTTAATGTTGAAATGAGTTATTTGGGGGACTGTTGGGAAGGTATGATTGGTTTTGAAATGTGAGGACATGAGACCTGGAGGGTCCTGGGGGTGGAATGATATGGTTTGGCTCTATGTCCCCACCCAAATCTCATCTTGAAGTATACTCCCATAATTCCCACATGCTGTGGGAGGGACCCAGTGGGAGATAATTTGAATTATGGGGGCAGTTTCCCCCATACTGTTCTCATGGTAGTGAATAAGTCTCACGAGATCTGATGGTTTATCAGAGTTTTCCGCTTTTGCTTCTTCCTCATTTTCTCATGCTGCCACCATGTAAGAAGTGCCTTTCACCTCCCGCCATGATTCTGAGGCCTCCCAGCCATGTGGAATTGTAAGTCCAATTAAACCTCTTTTTCTTCTCAGTCTCAGGTATGTCTTTATCAGCAGCATGAAAATGGACTAACACACCTGTGATACTTGGGATATACTTATACCAAAACCTAATTATGGCTTATCTGAAATTCAAGTTTAACTGATTTGAAATTTAATTCAAATTTTATTTTAGCCTGTAATCCCAACACTTTGGGGGCCAAGGAAGGGAGATGGCTTGAGCTCAGGAGTTCAAGACCAGCCCAGGCAACGTGATGAAAACCCTCTACATGGCAGAAAGTGTCTACAAAAAATACAAAAAATTAACTGGGCCTGGTAGTACACGGCTGCAATCCCAGTTACTCTGGAGGCTGAGGTGGGATGATCACTTGAGTCTAGGTAGTTGAGTCTACGGTGAGCAGTGATCGTGCCCTTGCACTCCAGCCTGGGCACTAAGAGTGATATCCTCCCTCAAAAAAAATAAAAATAAAAAAAAGCCAGGCACAATGGCTCACACCTGTAATCCCAGCACTTTGGGAGGTTGAGGTGGGTGGATCACGAGGTCAGGAGTTTGAGACCAGCCTAGCGGACATGGTGAAACCCCGTCTCTATTAAAAATACAAAAAAATTAGCCGGGTGTGGTGGCAGGTGCCTGTAATCCCAGCTACTAGGAAGGCTGAGGCAGGAGAATTGCTTGAACTCGGGAGGTGGAGGTTGCAGTGATCTGAGGTCGTGCCATTGCAATCCAGCCTAGGCAACAAGAGCAAGACTCTGTCTCAATTAAAAAAAAAAAAATAGGTCGGGCATGGTGGCTCATGCCTGTAATCCCAGCACTTTGGGAGGCCAAGGTTGGTGGATCATCTGAGGTCAGGAGTTTGAGACCAGCCTGGCCAACATGGTGAGACCCTGTCTCTGCTAAAAAATACAAAAAATTAGCCAGGCATGGTGGCACATGCCTATAATCTCAGCTACTTGGGAAGCTGAGGCCAGAGAATTGCTTGAACCTGGGAGGCGGAGTTTGCAGTGAGCCG
Organism: Cacajao melanocephalus; assembly: GCA_963573385.1. Taxonomy (NCBI): domain Eukaryota; kingdom Metazoa; phylum Chordata; class Mammalia; order Primates; family Pitheciidae; genus Cacajao; species Cacajao melanocephalus. The sequence continues at coordinate 11,845 of CAUYLG010038358.1, forward strand.
AGATGGTGCCATTGCACTCCAGCCGGGGTAACAAGAGTGAAACTCTGCTCAAAAAAAGAAAAGAAAAAAGGCCAGGCACAGTGGCTCACGCCTGTAATCCCAGCACTTTGGGAGACCGAGGCAGGTGGATCATGAGGTTAGGAGATAAAGACCATCCTGGCTAACACGGTGAAAACCTGTCTCTACTAAAAACAAAAAATTTGCTGGGCGTGGTGGCTTGCGCCTGTAGTCCTGGCTACTGGAGAGGCTGAGGCAGGAGAATCACTTGAACCCAGGATGTGGAGGTTGCAGTGAGCCAAGATCACGCCACTGCACTCCAGCCTGGGCGACTCTGTCTCAAAAAAAAAAAAGTCATTTTAAATTTAATTCTGCCAGGTACAGTGGCTTACACCTGCAATCTCAGCACTTTGGGAGGCTGAGGTGGGTGGATCATGAGGTCAGGAGTTTGAGACTAGCCTGGCTAACATGGTAAAAAATCCTGTCTCTACTAAAAATAAAAAAAATTAGCTGGGCATAGTGGTGTGCACCTGTAATTCCAGCTACTCAGGAGGCTGAGGCAGGAGAATCGCTTGAATCCAGGAGGCAGAGGTTGCAGTGAGCCGAGATCGTGCCATTGCACTCCATTCCGGGTGACAGAGTAAGACTCTGTCTCAGGAAAAAAAAAAACTTAGCCAGGTGTGGTGGTGTGTGCCTGTAATCCCAGCTACTGGGGAGGCTAAGGCAGGAGAATCACTTGAATCTAGGAGGTGGAGGTTGCGGTGATCAGAGATCATGCCATGTACTCCAACCTGGGTGACAGAGCAAGACTCTGTCTAAAAAAAAAAACCACTAAAATTAAATTGAATTCTGACTCTATCTCCTACCAGCTTGGTGATCTTGGGTAAGTTACCTCTTCTTCCTGACCTACAACATCCTCACCTGTCAACTGGGAATAATTCTGCCAGAGTCAACAAGGAGGCTAACTGGGTTTCAGGCCAGAGTAGAGGGGCTGGGGTAGAGTGGTGGGCTGCAGGAAAGACCCTAGAGGAAGTGGGAGATTGAGTTTGGAGGCATGGGTGACAGGGGAAGGAAGGGCAAGACTAGCACTTCTGCTCCTGAATGGACTAGTGGAATATGAAGGTGGCACTCCAGGGAGGGTGCTGGAGGCTGGCAGGGTGCTTGGTGAGTTTAGTTCTGGAGTTTAGCAGTTCTCCAGGGTTCTCCAAGTGGAAATGTTCAGGTAATAGTTGGGGACAGGGGTAGAGGATAGCAGTTGACATATGCTGTTGGCAGATGGGGGAAGGAAGTTTCCAGTGGAGGGAACAGCAGGGCCTGAGACATAGTGTTATCTCCTCCCAGTGCCCCATCACGTGCCCCAGGTTTAACTACTGGCTCAGGGAGGAGTTTGGGGGGCAGGCGCCTGGCTGCAGCTGGCCCCCGTCCCTGGTGGTACCACCCCAGGTCTACCTCTGCCTGTCTATTATAGCCTCACTTCTGAGCACTGGAATTCCACTTTATCTCCCCAAAGGTCACCTTGCCCAGGGCCTTGCCCTGAGGGTGGACATTCCTCACATTCCGTGGCCCTCACCGGGATGGTAGGACCAGGTTTACAACTATCCTCAGCCCCTCCTGACAAGACTCACGGAAGACCTACTGTGGGTCCCTGAGGTCTGGGCCAGGGGTCTAACCAGCCCTGAGTTTAAATTCCAACTCTGCCTCCTACCAGCTGAGTGAGTCTTGGGCAAGCTACCTTCCTGAGCTACCTTGTCCTGGCCTCACCTGCCAAGTGGGGATAGTTCTGCCAGGCTGTGAGGGGCATCAAAGGGGCATTGAAGATCTGAAAGCATTGACCTCAGTGCTTGGCATTTAGTAGCTGCTCTGCACTGTTGCTCCTCCTTTACTTTCCCTGAGCCTCTGTTTCCTCTATTTTTTTTTAGACAGAGTTGCATTCTATCACCTAGGTTGGAATGTAGTGGTGTGATCTCAGCTCACTGTAACCTCCACCTCTTTGGGCTCAAGTGATCCTCCCACCTCAGCCTCCCAAGTAGCTGGGACTAGAGGCATGCGCCACTACACCCAGCTAATTTTGTGTAATTTTTTTGTAGAAGCAGGGTTTCCCCATGTTGCCCAGGCTGGTCTTGAACTCCTGAGCTCAAGCGATCCGCCTGCCTCAGACTCCCAAAGTGCTGGGATTATAGGTGTGGGCCTCTGTGCCTGGCCTGTTTTAAAGGAGAAGTATTAATATATTACCTTCTATGACAAGTGAGGGGCTGGGCATGTGTGGGATGTGATGGCCCAGGAGGTAGTTGTGGGAAGCCTCAGGATTCCATCTTCCCAGCGCCAGCAGAAGCTGGCTGTGACTGGTGGCGAAGTCTGAAGTGATCAGCTAGTCAGGGAGGACACATGGCTATGGCCTCTGTGATATGGCTGCTGGGAAGCCATGGGCTGGCCAGAGGGCCTCGGTGGGAAGGGCTGATAGGGACAGAGGCAGGGGAGCCCATATTCCCAAGAAGCTGGGCCCCTGCTCTGAACTCTATTACATAGAGGTCCCCTATGCCTTCCTCTAGCCTCACCCCTCCCTACAAGGTGAGGGGTGCCCCCCTCAAGGTAAGGGGATATGCCCACCTGGGGCCCACGCCCACCATTCTAGATCACACTTCAGGTGCCTAAGATCTGGAACTTCTTGCCCCAAGGGCCCTGAGCCCATTCCCAGGACTGGGGTGCGTCCTCCCAGTGGACTGACTGTGCTATAGGCATGCGCAAATCTCACCAAGGGGTGCACAAGGGAGCTGTTTGGGGGCAGGAGGAAATTAGCTCAGGAGCTGGGATGTGGGTGCTGGGGTCCAATGTGTGCACACAAGGACCCTTGCAGTAAGGGATGAGGCAGGTGGGAAGAGAATGAGGAGCCTGGCAGGAAGACGGCCATTTGACTTTTGTCCCAGGCTGTGATGTTAGGGGTGGGCCATCTGCTGGAGGCCCTGGTGCCAGAAGAGTCCTAGGGTGACAGTTGGAGGCTTTGATCCAATGGTGGGCAAGTCTTAACAGCAGATTCCCAGACCCTCCCCTGGAAATGCATATTCCTGATTCTTAGGAGGGGATCCTGGAATTTATATGTTTGACTAGAGTGCCTTCCTCGTGCCAGAGGCCATGCTGGGAGCTTTGCGTCCAGCATCCCATTTAATTATTACAATAATCCTGCATGGTAGGTTCCAAGGAGGAAACTGAGACTTGGTGAGAAGACTGCCTAAGACCTCACACAGGCAAAGGACCTCCTTGTATATACTATCTCCCTGTAGCCTTCTGTCCCCCTCTGACTCCAAAATCACCCTCTAAAACCCCAAAAAACTCAGAAACACACGGCACACATAGAGTTTGTGTCAGAACTCCTGATTTCTTTTGGACAGATTCCACTTGGCCCCCAGGGAAAGGATACTTAGACTTCAATCAGAAGACTGGTCCTCCTCTTTTGGAGGAGGATCATAGCCTGGCAAGGGCTCCCCACACCCTGCTGACTCTAGGAGAGCTCTCAGGCCCTGGTGGGGCTTGTCACCCACCATCCAGACCCTGATGTCTCACATGCTGGTCTCTCCAGCTCAGGCCTCTTGGCTTTGCACAGAAGCCTTATCAGCTGGACAGCACCCCCAATCCTTGCTATACACACACAACTCCTCATCTTCCTCCCTGCCCCAGACCTGCCCCTCTTCCGGCCCTGCCACGTTCCCAGTGCCCCAGCCAAACATCTGAGCGTCCCTGTCCATTGCCACATCCAATCCATAGGTCACCATCCTGCCGTGTCTACTTCCTTAGTAGCTCCTGATTCTGTCCCACCTTCCAGTGACTTTGCACCTGCCCTTGTTCAGGCCTTATCATCTTTCAGAAGGACCACTAGTCCTTCCAAGCCATTCCCCATATGGCAGCTAGAGTGGTCTCTGGGAAAGGAAGGGGCCACGTCACAGCTCTGTTCAAAACCCATCCATGGCTCCTGTCCCAAAGCTCTCCTGAAAGCCCAGTTCTTCTATACTTCCCAGCGACACTCAGGGGCTTTGCCAGCCTCCCTCCCCACCCACCTACACCCCCATACTCTTCCCCCTCTGTGCCTTTGCTGATGCTGTTCCCTCTTCCCCTTGGCTTCCTCAGTAACTGCTGCTTCCTAAGATTGCAGCCAGCCTCCCTTGCTGCCCCAGCTAGGTTAGGACCCTCCACTTCTCCATCTCTTGCAACACTTGCCCCTGCAGTAATAACAATAGCTGACATTTACGGAGTGCTAACCTCGTGCATTTTTCTTTACTGACCCATTTACTCCCTTGAGGCAGGTTCTAGGATCACCTGCGTTTTTCAGGTGGGTAACAGGTTAAGGGGAATGCTTGCAGTCACACAGTTTGGGGACTGGAACCCAGGCCAGCTGCCTCCAGAAAGCTGGCTTCTAGTTCCAGCATGCTGCCTCCCGCCGCAATGGGTGGGGATTTGGGGGTCTCTCTGCCTCCAGGGCTAGAATGTGAGACCGCTGACGATTGAGTGGCTTCTGCCCCACATACTGCGGCCGGCAGCCGGCCACGTCTCGGGGAGGCGCCCGACGCCTGGCGCTGCCCGTCCTGGTCTCCGGCCGCTGAGGGGCTGTGAGGGCCCCCGACGGGACTGGCCGCGGGTGGCCCAGCTGGGGTGGGCTTGGGGCCAGATGGGCTGCGCGGCGGCGGGGAGGCAGGGCCGGCCGCCCGGGGCCGCGCGTTGCCATGGGGACGGGGGGCGGCGGCCCCGCCCCGGCGCAGGGGGAGCAGGTGGCGGGACAGTGCGCAGACTGGGGGAGGGGCCGGAAGGGGCCCGCGGGGTCGGGGCGCGCCCCCGGCTCCTCCGCCTCCTCCCAGCCTCGCGCCTCCGGCTGCTCCCTCCGAGACCCGGGCCTGCCGCGGAACGTTGGGCTGGGGCCAGGACACCCGGGCTCCAGTCCCGGTTTAGGCTCTGATTCCCCGAGCATCTTGGGCAACTCACCACCTCCCCACTCTCCCTCCTAGCCTCAGTTTCCCCGATTGTGAATAGAGGGGTTAGACCAGATTTCCACGAACATTTCCAGCACACACTACTTTTTGTGGCTCTAGGATAGGGCGGGGAGGACTCAGGGCTACCTCATTGTTCATTCTCTTCCCAGGTGAAGACATTTATTTTCTCAGCAGATGACACCCACCATTAGATCCTGAACTGGGGGAATGTCAGCTGTAGGAGCTGGCAGAGTGTCTGCACCTGCACCAACCACCTTCATTGCACAGAGGGGGCAGCAGCAGCCCAGAGACGGTGCGGACCGTTTGGGTCACACAGCGCCTGGGAGGCAGGGGCGGGGTGAGAAACCCGGTGTGAGCCTCACAGCACCCCAGCTTCACAGCCCGCCTTCGAGCCGAAACCGGGTTTGGGAGTGGGGGAGGGGCGGTCGCTGTGGGAAGAAAACAAACACCCCAGTGCTCCGGTCTGCAGGCGCCAGCTGCCAAGATGGCAAGGAGACTGGCTGAGCGCAGACCCGGGGCAGGGGCTTCCTGTCTGCGAGGAGGCCCGGGTGGCTGTCCTCCCACTGCCCACACCCTTCTGGGCTCCATCTGTGACTGGTACAGCGCCGCGGCCCTGTTGCCAGCCTTCATAAGATGGGTGGAAGCGGAAGCCTCCCTCCACTCACCCGACCCCTAATAAGCGGACAGCCGGGATCCCAACCAGTCTGGCCCCAGTGCTGGGCCTCCTCTCTCCTCGGCCCCCAGTGCTCAGGGGAGGCCCGGCTTTCCTGGGCAATAAAGCCCCTTTCTCCTTCCTTCTCCTGGAGGACCCGTTTCTGAGTTCTCCAAGCCTTGGCTCTGGAGGGGGTGGTTCTGAGGGCTGGGCTTGCTTCTCTGCCCTCTGGCTGGAGTCGCTGGGGACAGGCTCTGCTTCGTTCCCAGCTGAGGGTGGTGGGAGGTGCTGCTGGGGTTGGAGGATGGTAGAGGGGAGCAGGTAGAGGCAGGGTCTGTGCCTTTAAGGTACAGCTTGCTGCTGAAGCGCCACACACACACACACACACACACACACCCCACACGCCAGTCTCTCTCTTGCACACAGCCACACACACACACTCCCAGGCTCTGCTCTCTCTCCCTCTCCCTCTCCCCTCTCCACACATATACACACTCAGCCGTACACACAGAAGCATCCACACTCTCTCCCTCTCCTGCTCTCCCCAAGGTCTAGTTTTGAAAAATATAGGCAAGGGGAGGAAGAGCAGGGGCAAGGAGTTCTGACCTAGAAAATGGGCCCTGCCTCCTTCAGTCCCTCCCAGGCCTGGGAAAGGGGGCTTATTTTTCCATTTGCTTTCCCTGCCCTGGGTCAAGGCTGCAGGGAGAATTGCCCCCCAACCCCCCGGTGTAGAAGGTGAGGGTCAGACTTCTGGAGAGGGAGGGAAGGGGGCTGCTGGGCTGTGGGCCCAGCCTGTTGGACACAAACCCAGGAATCAGGGAGGATCCACCCCCTTCCTCCCCTACTCAGGCAACATGGGGCTGGCTTCTAGCACAGAGGAAGCAGGTTTAGGACAAAGTAACCAGGGTAGCTTAGCCACAGAGGAATGGACCAGCTGACTTCTTGACTTGACTTATGATGAAGGCGCCTTTCTTAAGTCATCTTATACCTAGAGTCAAATCCTGGACTAGAATTCTTCCCAAACCGCTGGGATAAGTCTTTCCTTCTTCTTTTCTTCTTTTTCTTTTTTAGAGACAGGGTCTCGCTATGTTGTCCAGGCTGGCCTTGAATTCCTGGGCTTCAGCAGCAGTCTCAGTGCCTCAGCCTCCCGAGTAGTGGGGACTACAGGCACAGCACCACCAAACCTAGCTCCTCCCTTCTTTCTAACCAACATTCTTGCTGTGGTTCTCTGCAGGGGTGGGGAGTGCACTCTGTGTGACTCTCAGTCTCCTCATTTCAATTTCCTCTAACCATGCTTTCTTTCCCAAGCCTGGTGGCCAACTCAATGGGGAACTCCTACTAACTCTTCAAAGCCCAACTCAAAAGTGCTCTTAAGTAGAGAGTGTTTCTTGCTTCAGTCCTTTGGGCAGGATGAGTTCCTGTTTCCTGAAGGAAATCTAGTTTATCCATCAAACCCTTTCTGCCTCTGTGGGGGACACGGAGGATTAAGATCACCACTTAGCACAGAGGAATGCTCTGGGTCAGCTAAATCAGCTGTAGACTCTGGTTGAACAGCGAAAAGGATCTGAACCCACTTCTACCTGGTGTTAGAGCCGGCCTTTCCCTAGCTTCTTGAAAAAAATTTTTTTTTTTTGAGATGGAGTTTCACTCTTGTCACCTAGGCTGCAGTACAGTGGCACGATCTCGGCTCTCTGCAACCTCCACCTCCTGGTTTAGTGATTCTCCTGCCTCAGCCTCCTGAGTAGGTGGGACTGCAGGCATGCGCCAGCACACCCAGCTAATTTTTATATTTTTGGTAGAGATGGGGTTTCACCATGTTGGCCAGGCTGGTCTTGAACTCCTGACCTCAGGTGATCCACTTGCCTTGGTCTCCCAAAGTGCTGGGATTACAGGCATGAGCCACTGTGCCCAGCCCCAAAATTCTTCATAAGCACCTTCATCTACAGGAGACTTGATGGAGGAAGAAGAAAGATTGGATGGGAACTGATAGTACCACAGTGTGTACTAACATGTCCCCTTGCCCTCTTCAATTCAGCAAAACTTTTTTCTGCTTTGAAGCCTGCTGAGAGCTGCTCTCCACTCTAGGGGTGTGGAAGTCCCAGATTCCCTCCTTAGAGCCCCCCAGAATCACAAGAATGAGGTTGATAATGGCCTAAGACCACCATCCCAGCTTGGGGTTCCTTCCTCATCTCCATTTCACAGGGGGTGTGGCCAAGGTGTTGTAACTGGCACTGAAGTTTGCTAAGGGAAATTCCATGGCAAATAGAATTGATCCCATCAGTAAAAGCCCAGGGAGACATCCACCTCCTGTTTTTTAAAAAAGATAAACAACAGCGACTAGACTCTTAGGCAGTTTCCTAGAAAAATAGTGATGTTAAAACTGAAGAGTCGTAGGTGCTTAGGATCCCACCTAGGACTTCCCCAAAGCCCGTCCATGACTTTTGCCATATCTGCTTACCTTGCCTCCTTAGCATTTTACTTTAAATTAACTCACTTTTGCAAAACTTTAATAAAGAAATTCTATCAGTATTCTAAATGGAAAACCAGTATGGCTTTCCAGAAACAGAAGGTAAATAAAAAATAAATGTAATGAAAACGAACCAATGCTGGCTTAAATACCCTTGCTTGCTGGGAGGTCTCTCTCTTCTACAAAGGGAGATTCACAGGTGTTAGAAAGGTGTTAGAGACCTACCAGACCCAAACTGAGCCTTTTTCCTTCTCCCAGACTTAATCAGAAGGAAGAATTGAAAAGGAATAACTTACTTTAAAAAAATTTTTTTGAGTCAGAGTCTTGCTCTGTCACCCAGGCTGGAGTGCAATGGCGTGATCTCGGCTCACTGCAACCTCCACCTCCTGGGTTCAAGTGATTCTCCTGCCTCAGCCTCCTAAGTAGCTGGGATTTCAGCTGCCCGCCACCATACTCAGCTAATTTTTGTGTTTTTAGTAAAGAAGCGGTTTTACCATGTTGGCCACGTTAGCCAGGCTGGTCTCGATCTCCTGACCTCAGGTGATCCACCCGCCTTGGCTTCCCCAAGTGCTGGGATGACAGGTGTGAGCCACCACGCCTGGCAGAAAAGGAATAACTTTCAAGAAGATGAGATTGAGGTTCCATTTCTGAGGGGCCTGGCACCAGGAGCAAGCACTGGGCTATGTGCCACTGAGTACCTGCTCTGCTTGCCTACATGGATGTCCTGAGCAAGTCCCAACATCCCTCAGAGTCACACCTGTAGGGTAAAATGAGCTGTTGTTCTTGAGAACTCCTCCAGCCCAAGCTCCAGTTATGTTACTTGACTACTCCTGAGGAGACATGAACCCCTCCAGATCTCCCTAAAGCTGGCAGGGCGGAGGCCTGACTCCCTTGCAAGACACACGAGCCCATCCCCATCCCACCCCCGACACTGCCGTGGTCTGGCCCCTGCCTACTCCTCCATCATGAACCCTTCTGATCCAGCACAGCAACCTGGTGAGCACCGTGCCTGGAACATCACAGGCATGCCATCACCCATCGGTTGAATGAATGAATCAATGAATACTTTCCCACTTGCTCCACACTGCCTGGTGTCTGCATCAGCTGGTCCCTTTGCTTGGAATGCCCTTTCTCCCTTTCTTGGTTTCCAAGCTGTTATTCATTTCTTAAAACCTGCTTAGATGCACCCTTCTAAGAAGCTTTCCCTGAAATTTCCCAGAAGAGCTAATCACCCATTAATTCAACAAATATCTATTGAGTGCCCATCATATGCCAGGCATGATGCTAGGTGCTGAGGAGACAAGAGTGAGCAGGACAGACAAGAGTTCTTCCCTCTTCAAGCTTCTATTCTCGAAGCTTCCCGGCATCCAGCTCTGGTTGCACCATAGCAGTTATTTGTCTGTGCCCAGAGCTCCTAGACTGTACGGAAGCTCCCAGCTTCAGTCATCTTGGTGCCCCAGCGTGCGGCCCTCAGCTTGATAGGCAGTGAGTGGCACTGACAACCATCAGACAGCCTTCCCCACCCCCAAGAACTGGGATTTATGGAGCAACGTGAGCAGGAGCAGAAGCAGTGCCGGCCACCATTTGCTGAGCCCCTGAGAGCCCACTGTGTGCCAGGAACCTGACCTACATTCTCCACTACCCTGACAGTACAGTCTAAGTTGGTGACCGTGAACTGGGACTCCACCCTGGCCCTGCAGGCCACACTTCTTCCCAGAGGCCCCCCAGCCCTATGGGAGCCTCTTCCCAAGGCCGGATTCCAGGAGCCTCCTCATTCTTAGTCCTGCTCTGCGAACCCCCATCCCCCCAGCACTGGCCTGGCTTCCTGGAATTTGTCCTCCTAATTGAAACCAAACACCGGGGCTCCTCAAGAGCTGTGCCTCAGAGGCCCGGTGGGTTTTTCTTTTCCTCCCTCCACCCTTCCCCAGCTGGGGGTGGGGTGCTCAACCCTAGGCAGCATGTGGGGAGGGGCACTTCCCCTGCAGAGTGTGGGGTGAGACGCACTCCCTGCCTCTGGGGTCTGAGTTAAACGCTGCCTTCTCACAGGCTGGAGGGCTATAGACCAAGCTTGTCTGACCCGTGGCCCATGGACCACATGTGGCCCAGGACGGCTTTGAATACAGCCCAACACAAATTTGTAAACTTTTAAAAAAACATTATGAGATTTTTTTTTGACAATTGTTTGTTTATTTTGTGTAGCTCATCAGCTGTCGTTAGCGTTAATGTATCTTAGGTGTGGCCCAAGACAATGATTCCTCTTCCAGTGTGGCCATTGGAAGCCAAAAGATTAGACACCCCCAACATAGACAAAGGGCAAGGCGGCAAAGGAGTGGGAGAGAGTGGGGGTGGTCTGGTCAACCGGGATCAGCCTAGAAAAGCCAGGACTGGGCCTGTCTCCGGCTGAAGGCCTGGGAACTGAAAGGTGGATTTGTGAAGGTCCATTCCCTCCAGACCGACTGTATGAGCTTGGGCAAGTCACTTCACTTCCCTGAGCCTCAGGTACAAAAGTGGGGATGCATGGACTCTATCTCACAGGATTATGGAGACGTTTAAACAAGATAACCCACGGCAGTGTCGTGTGGTCTGTGGTCGGTGCTCAAAAAGGAAACCCAGTCACCATCACTGTTACCCACAGAAGAATGGGTCAATAACGTGGGCAGAAGGGTCTGTAACGTTGGAGTTGTGGAAGGACCTAATTGGAAAAGACACTCAGGGTCAATAAATGTTTGTTGAACGAAGGAATTCACTCGACTTTCAATAAACATTTACTGAGCTGAGCGTCTCTCCTGCCCCAAGACCTGGGACAGGGCAAGAGGAAGCAGGGCAGTCACTGCCCTCAAGGTCTGGAGTCTGGGCAGGGGAGGGGCAGATGCACACACCCCTTAAAGGCGGGGACAAGCAGACGGATTAGCACTGTGGCAGGGAAGCAGAGGGGGTTGGGGGCTACCAGGAGGGCCTGACCCAGGCTGGGTAGAGACAGGGTGGTCAAAGACAGCTTTCCAGAGAAAGTGATGGGGTGACAGCTGAGACTGACATTCCTTGGTGCACTTATTTCAACTAGTACTTGTCATTCTGTGCCACTTGGACCCGGGTACTGCCTGAGGCATTCAGCTATGCTGGGAAAGCTGAACTGACCAGCAAGGGAAGGAGGTAGCGGCGCCCCCCCCACCTCCAGCACTCTTGTTTCTCACTATGCCATCAATGCTCCTCCCACGTGACCATTACACCTACTTGTTTGCACGTCTGTGCTGCTCACAGCACTGTCCCATAGCATATAAGGCAAGTCACAATGTGAACCACATCTGCCATTTTTATTATTTATTTATTTAGAGATAGAGTCTCCCTCTGTTGCCTAGGCTGGACTGCAGTGGTGTGATCTCAACTCACTGCAACCTCTGCCTCCCAGGTTCAAGTGATTCTTCTGCCTTAGCCTCCCAAGCAGCTGGGATTAGAGGCAGGTGCCATTACACCCAGCTAATTTTTGTATTTTTAGTAGAGATGGGGTTTCACCATGTTGACCAGACTGGTGTCGAACTTCTGACATTAACCGCCCAAAGTGCTGGGATTACAGGCATGAGCCACCACAACTGGCTGGCGTCTGTCATTTTTAATTCTCTAGTAGCTACATTTTAAAAATAAACAGGCGATATTACTTTTTTTTTGAGACAGGGTCTTGCTCTGTTACCCAGGCAATGGCACCATGACGTCTCACTGCAGCCTTGAACTTCCAGGCTCAGGTAATCCTCCCACCTCAGCCTCCCAAGGTGGGACTACAGGCATGCACAACCAGGCCCTGCTAATTTTTATACTGTGTGCAGAGATGGGGTTTTGCCCAGTTGCCCAGGCTGATCTTGAACTTCTGACCTTAAGAGATCCACTCTCCTCAGCCTCCCAAAGTGCTGAAGTTATAGGTATGAGTCACCGAGCCCAGCCCTTGAAATTACTTTTAATAAGTTATACAAAACTCAATATATCCAAAACAGCATAAACATGTAATCAATAATAATAATAACTTCTTTATATTTTTGAGACAAGGTCACTCAGGCTGGAGTGCAGTGGCGCGATCATAGCTCACCGCAGCCTCATCCTCCCGGCAACCCTCTCTCCTCAGCTTCCCGAGTAGCTGGGACTACAGGTGTGCACCACACCTGGGTAATTTTTTATTTTTGGTAGAGATGGAGTCTCACTATGTTGCCCAGGCTGGTCTTGAACTCCTGGCCTCAAGCCACTCTCCCGCTTTGGCCTCCCAAAATGCTGGGATAATGGGTATCAGCCACCATGCCCTGTCTAATATAAAGAAACTATTAACAAGGGAATTCACATTTTTTGGTACTAAGCCTTTTGAACTCTGTCACATAGTTTACACTTACAACACCTCAATTTGGATTGGCCACATGTCGTGGGCTCATTAGCCACATGTGGTGAGTGGTTGCCATACTGGATAGTGCAGCGCTGGAATGTGGGCTCTTCTTGGTCAGGGACTCTGTATTTTTCATCTCTTTCTTTAGTGGCTAGACGGGTATCCTAGGTAGAGGACGTGGCATTTGCAGATACAGAGGCATGAAAGAACAGAATATTCAGGTAACGGCAAGCTGCTTGGTGCGGCCGGTGTGTAAGGTAAATCGGTGGGGAGGGGTGAGCTGTGGGGCTGCAGGTATGCCTGGAGCCAGGTGAATAAAATCCTTGAATAATATGCTAAGGAATTTGGACTTTGTTTATGTGGGCAACTCAGGTCATCGTTTATTTATAAGCAGAGGCGTGTTGCATTCAGGTTAAGGCTTCAGAAAGAGACTTCTGGTAGGCAGCCTGGAGGGTAATTTGGAAGGGATAGTGAGAAGGCAAGGAGACCAGCTAGAAAGCTGATGCAACAATATACGTAGGTGAGGAGTGATGAGGCAGTGGGGAATGCCTGGAGAGGGAGTAAGAAGGCAGAACCTCAGGACTTGGAGACTGGCTGCCTGGAGGTGGAGTGGGAAGTCAAGAATAACTCCCAAGTTTCTAGCTCATGGTGCCAGTTTTCTGAGCCAGGGCACATAGGAGGAAGGGGAGGAGGAGCAGGTCTGATGAGGACATGAAGAGTTCCATCTTGGTAAATGCTGACTTTGAGATATTAGCAAGACATCTCGGTGGACAGCAGCAGCAGTGGTTAGGATAGACTGTGCTAGAGTTCATAGATGGCAAGTGAGCTCTCTGTCACTTGTGGCATTCAAGCAGGAGCTGGACACACACCAGCCTGGGATGTTGCAGAGGGCCTTTGTGCATCTCAGGTGAGCCGGGCCCCGTGATTTCTCAGCTGGGACAGTTTCTGACCCTAGGGTTTTGCTGCATGTGTTGCGTGTGGAATACTCTCCATTAGAGCTTGAGCATATCCGTAATTTGGGGACCTCTGTGGTCTCGAGGTGGTTTGTTTTTTGGACCTTAGCTCACAACTGGAACTGGAGCAGATTATAGGCATGATGGCCGCATGGGGGTAGAGGCTCCATCTCAACCAGCCACAAGTCACAATAGCCCCACGGTCCTGCTGGACACAATCCGCACAACAGGAAAGACCCTTGATCTTCCAAGAGCCTCCCTCCACCCCAGCTTGATTTGTGGGCAGACTGAAGTCCTTGCTCAAGGTCACAGGACAGAGCATGGCTTCTCTGAGAGGTGGGTTCATGCTAGGTCCTGGTATCATCTCCTCAAACCCCAGGGACCTCTAGGGTCTGCCTCTCCTTGCCTTTCTTTAGCACAAGAGATGTTCTTTAACACACATGGAAAGAGATCCTAATTCTTTTTAATTAGGAGGATACAAAGGGAGAAGTCAGGAGGCTGCCCCCACCCACGGTTGGGAGACTAAGTGCTCCCCAAATTACACAGCAGATGCCAGGGCTAGGGCAACAACAAGACCCAGCTTGATAGCTTTGTGGTAACCACAGCCAGCACAATTTTATTTTATGTTTTAACTCCTCAGTGATATACGGACCTCTCACAGGCAGGAGAAATGGCATCCAGAACTTCTCCCTTTAAAAAAAAGATTATTTTTGAACTTGCGCAACACACCCAGTTTAATTAACCCTTTTGTCAGGAAGCTTGGTCTGCCCCAGGCGGTGTGAGAAAACTGCTTCTGCTCTGTGAGGTGGGAGTAGTACAAAAAACATGTGCCAGCTTGGGCACTGCCTTGCCCTGGGACCCGTGGCTGGCCCCGAGCCTCTGGGGCATTTGGGTCTTCATTGGACAAATCACTCTATGGGCAGTTTTATGTGTCTCCTCTGGGATCTCTGTTTGTTTTTTTTTTGCTTTTAACATTTCAGCCTTGGGTGCCTCTTCTATAGGAGACTCTGCATCGTATCTTGGCACCCCTTGATCCCTGTTCCCACACAGCCTTGCTATTCAGAACTGGAACCACGGTGTTTTTTTTGTTTTTTTTGTTTTTTTTTTTGAGACAAGAGTCTCCCTCCATGCCCAGGCTGGAGTGCAATGGTGCGATCTTGGCTCACTGCAACCTCTGCCTCCCGGGTTCAAGCGATTCTCCTGCCTCAGCCTCCCAAGTAGCTGGGATTACAGGTGCCCGCCACCACACCCAGCTAATTTTTGTATTTTTAGTAGAGACAGGGTTTCACCATATTGGCCAGGCTGGTCTCAAAGGTGATCCACCCACCTTGGCCTCCCTAAGTGCTGGGATTACAGGCGTGACCCATCCAGCCCAGCAACCACAAAGTTTCAAATCTAAGCTCACCTCTGACCCCCTCCCACTCCCTCCTATGCATGTACTAAAGGGACTGAAGAGCTCCACCCCACCCCACCTCCCCATCTTTGACTGTGTCCATTCCTCTCAGGCCACACTGACTCTGCTTAATGTTGCTTGTATTACTGCACCTCTCTGTTCCCTCTTAGCTATTCATTTATTTATTTAGTTTTTTAGACTGAGTTCCACTCTTGTTGACCACCCAGGCAGGAGGGCAATGGCGCAATCTTGGCTCACCGCAACCTCTGACTGCGGGTTCAAGCGATTCTCCTGCCTCAGCCTCCTGAATAGCTGGGTTAACAGGCATGCGCCACCACGCTGCCACCTCGCCGGATAATTTTATATTTTTAGTAGAGATGGGATTTCTCCATGTTTGACAGGCTGGTCTCAAATTCCCAGCCTCAGGTGATCCGCCCACCTTGGCCTCCCAAAGTGGCGGGATTACAGGCGTGAGCTACCCAGCCTGGCTTCTCTTAGCTTTTTAACTCTCAGCTCTGTTCTGTCACTTCCTTGGTCAGAAAGCTTCAGGGACGCCGCCCCCCAGCCTGTTCTGCAACTGTCTGATGCATAAAGCCCCAACTTCTGCCCCTCTTAGGACTGGGGTCCCAAGACCTAGCCCAGTCCCAACCCCTTTATGTTTTCTGCGCTCCATTCATTCAATGTGCAAATATTTGTTGAGCCCTTACTATATGCCAGGAATTATGCTGGGCATTCAGGAGATTGTTGATGCACAAATGCACAGAAACCAAGTGTGTTTCAAGAGCTCCGGGGTTCAGGGGCTCTGAGGAGGGGCATGGAGTTGAGAGAGGGACTGGGCTGCCGCCAGCTTTCTTCTCACTGGTTTCCTGTTTACCATTAGCAGCTGCCCATCCCTCCTAGCGCACAAATACCCAAGTGAACCTTGGTATGTTTTCAGACCCGCAGCTCAATCACAAGCATGAAGCAGGCGACTTGAAATCCACCTTCAGCTGCCTTGAAAACCTGCACAGGAACCCCTTTAGATTCCCCCGCCCATGCTCTCCCCAGGTTCTGTCTTCCTCTCCCCCTTTTGAGGACATATGTCCCCTTGAAGTTTTTGTTTGCTTGCAGTAGGGGAAAAACATCTTTAAGTGTAGAGGGTTTTTTCTTTTCTTTTTTTAATATTAAGCATCAAGAGACACAGCAATCTGCTTGGAGATACTGTACGTGCATAATTAATAAAATCGCATTATTTATTTATAAAGAGACACACGAGGAACGGGAGAATTAGGGCTATCCCCATTATATATGAAGAGAGGAAGAAAGAGTGGAGAGGCAAAATACTTTTTGAACGTTAGATCCTTCCAGAGAAGTGTCTCTTAATATGCAGTGAATAAAACAGCATGTACTCCTCATCCAAGTGGTGCCCTGTGCCCAGAAGGCATCAGAAAACAGAAACCTGGTTCAGGGGCTTAAAAAAGGAACCGGATCGATGTGGCGCTCCCAGTGCCCAGCATGCCGGCGTTGGGTAGTTGGCAGGAGAGCAGGAGAGAGAGGAGGCGCGGTGGAGGGTTTGGGCGCCGGCAAAGAGGTTTGAGAGCTAGTCGGGGGCTTCCAAAGGAGGGGGACTTGGGGCACAGAATCTCTGGCAGGTCGGGGAGAAGCGGCTACAGTCGCCCCACTGGGCACCACATACATAACCCAGATGCCAGCGAAGGGGAGCCCCTGGTTTCGATTAGCCCATTGCAAGCCAGGTCACATGAACTTGGTGGTGGCCAGGGGGTTCTAGATGGCAGCTTTGCCCTTGGACCTCTGCATCCCGGATGCCCGGGCAAGATCGCCAATATCAATAACCCAACTTATTATATAACAGCCTCGGAGACCGGGAGGCAGGGTCAGGTCCTGCCAGGCTTCTAGAGCTGTCAGTGGACCTTCTCTCTCCTCGTCTCTCTCCCTCTCCCTCTCATTTTTTTCTTGAGACATGCTTTAAAATAGAAAACAGGCTTGTGCAGGAACCAAACACACAGGGGGTGGTTTGTAGGGATTTTTCCCCCCACCTCCCTCGAGGGCAAGCAACTCCTGCAGCGCCACTCTCGGCCTTCCCTCGGCGGTGGGCTCCGCGCGGGGGGCGGCGCAGGGGGGGCGTCGGCCGGGGCAGCAGCCTCCGCAGGGTTACCCGGGCGCGTGCAGGGAAACGTCTCAGCAATTCCAGCGCCCGAGCGGAGCGCGCGGGGGGGGGGTGGGGGCACGCAGCGCGGGGCACCTTGAAACCGCCGGCGGCCGCGCGCTGATTGGCCGAGCCGCCGCCTCGGCGTTCCAGCCAGGCGCCCCTCCCCCCGCGCCGTCCACCCCGGAAGGAATTTCCTCCTCTGGCGGCCGCTATTGTTGTCCACCTTCGCTGTTTGGGTCGGATCGCGTAACCATAGTATCCAAACTGTGTCCGCGCGGGGCCCCAGCCTGGGACCCCTGTGCCCCCACCCCTCCAGCCCACCCCCCACTTTTTTTTTTCTTTTTGCAGCCTACTTATCATGACTTCATCGGACTCCGGGGAGCGGGAGAGGGGGCTGGGGCGGGGGGGCGGGGAGCGGGCTCGCTTCTGGCGGCCCTGACTTCGAGATGTTTTCAATTATAATTTTTTAAAAAGTCTGCTTTGTGGGTTCGGGTCTTTAAAATTCTTCCTACTTGCCCCCCTCCCCGTGAAACCGTTGGACCAAACTTGAATGGGGTTTTCCTCCGTTTCCCCTTTACCGTCTAAGCTCCAAACCCTGACTTTACGGCTCACGGCCGGGGGTGGGGGAAATTCGCAGCAAGAGTCACCCCCCCCCAAACGCTGCCCTTCAGATCGTGGCTGTGTCCTGGCCCCTGGCCTGGGTTTGAGCTGGGGTAGCAAGGCTGGTGGTGGGGTGGAAACATCACCCACTGGAGCACCCCCTACCCCGGGGCGCTTCCTGGCGGGGTTGGGGGATCCCCGGAGATTGATCTTAGGTGGTGCAGGGTGGATGCCCATCAAACATCGGGGAGGGGTGGCAGCAGAGGGATGAAGGGGAGACGGGGGAAGCAGCTGACAGGTTACTGGAAAAACAAGCCCCCTCGCCCCTCGAATTTCTCTCACGGGTCTCTGAGCTCAGACATCCTAGTCCGCGCAGGCAGCCCGAGCCGAATGCCTGCTCCCAACCCCGGCCAAAAAAATAAAACAACCCCAAACAAAAACCCTGTCCCCAGAAGTGCATTCGGCTGGGAGAGGTGGGGAGCCAGCAGCCAGTCCGCACCGAGCCGGCTGCACGCAGCGCGGGAGCCCCCGGGCTGGGGCCGGCAGCGGGGGGTGGTGTGTGTCCGGGTGGGGAGGGGTTGTCCAACATTCCCAGAACTCAAGTATTCTCCCGGTGCTGGGCCGGGCGGGGGCAGTGACTGCCACGGCCCAAGTTCGGGGCAACACTGCCCCCTAGGGGCCGCCGCCGGAGGTTTGCAGCTGGGGCTGGTGAGGGGTCTGGCGGTTTGTTTGGGTCTAACCCTGGGACCAGGCACTTTGGTCCGCATGTTTCACCGGCCAGCGGATCCAGGGAGTACCCAGGCAGGGCTACCATGATCCCCTGGCCGACCAGTGACAGGCCAGAGGAGAGCCTTCAAGTGCCGGTTCTGGGAGCTGGGGAGATACGGTAGTAGGGTTGGTATTTTTGCTCTAGAATTTAAAACTTTGGTAGACAGTTTCCCATAGGCTCTCAGTGATGGATGGGAACTTTTAAGATCATTGACTGAGTCCCCTCATGGTGCAG
The DNA here is from genome assembly GCA_963573385.1 of Cacajao melanocephalus. Classification (NCBI taxonomy): domain Eukaryota; kingdom Metazoa; phylum Chordata; class Mammalia; order Primates; family Pitheciidae; genus Cacajao; species Cacajao melanocephalus. The sequence goes on from CAUYLG010038358.1 coordinate 30,395, forward strand.
TTGGGGAAACTGAGGCCCAGAGAAGGGAATGATTTGCTTATGGATATGGGGTTTGAACCTGTCCTCCCAGTTGTCATCTGGGGCCCTGTGGCTTTTTCGGGCTCACAAAGTCCTCTTTGATTCCTCTGACACCCATGGCTTGCTGTCAGAAAGGCATCACCGCTCTCATTTTACAAATGAGAAATTAGGCCGGGCGCGGTGGCTAACACCTGTGATCCAAGCACTTTGGAGGCCAAGGCGGGCGGATCACCTGAGGTCGGGAGTTCAAGACCAACCTGACCAACATGGTGAAACCCCGTCTTAAAAAAAAACAAAAACAAAAACAAATGAGAAATTAGAGAGGTCTCAACTTGCTCAGTCAGCCATCTTTTAGTCCAACCCTCTAGACCATAGGGACTTGGGGGACTTGAACCTTAGGGTCAATTAGCAGGCCAGCCTTCTGCTCTGGGGCCCTATGGTATTCTATAGTCATCCCTGCCAGACCCGGGTGGAGGTGGCTGCTCCAGGCTGGTGGCAGGTGGAGGTAATTTAACAGCAGGGTTGAGTTTGCTGAAACCTAGGCTCTTGGCCTCTAAACAGCTGCCATCACTGGGCCTCAGTTTCCCCATCTTTAGAATGGTTGGTAGCAAGCAAGTGTCTGGCATCTCCCAGTGGTTGGGCACACTGTACGGCTCTGCCTCTTTGGTCTGCCACGCCCTCTCCTTCTCTCCTTCCCTTCTAGGTTGTGGTCTGCAGGCTGGCTTCCTCCCGCCTCCCTTCCTCCCTCCCTGCAAGGCTCCTGCAGCCGCCCCTCCCTCCCCTCCCCTCCCCTCCTGACCGGCGCAGAGCTGAGTGCGGGAGGGAGCAGTGGGCACGGAGCCAGCAGAGTGTCAAGTCAACCCCTGGGGAAGATGGGGTGCGGGGGCTGCCGGCTGCTGCTGAGGCGCTGTCAGAGGCTGCGGCTCTGCGCTGGCGGAGGGCAGAGTCCCTAGGGGTTATTTGTGTCCAAGGTAACTGGTGTCCGAGCTTGCTGCTAGCCTCCTCCCTGTCCCTAGACCAGGGAAACTGTTCTGGGAGTCATCTGGAGTCCTCCCTCTCCCTCACTGCCCATGGACAGTCAGGCACCAAGTCTGGGCCTTTCTCCTCTTAAATATCTCCCGTCGTCCCCTTTCCTAATGGGAGATATTTAAGGGGAGAAATGCCCAGAGATCAGATCTCTTTTTCCAGAGATCAGATCACTGCTCCCTGATCTCCCAGGGGCTAGCTCTCAACTGGCCCCTCCAGGCCTTACTCCAACACTGTCTGGGAACCTCTCCTGTGAAGCCTGGCCTGGCCCTGCCTCCCGCTGCCCTCCTGGCCAGCCCTCTGGGACCTGGGCCTGCCCGCCTCTGCAGCCTCATTTGGAGTCTTTCTCTGACACAGACTTTCTGTCCTGGTGACATTGCATGTGACTTCTGGAGCCTGCCACGCTCCCTGGGGTTCCACGGGTCATCAGTCAGGTCCTGCCCAGCCTTGGGGACACTGATGTGGATAACTCCAGCCCTTCCCTGCAGAAAGCTCACAGACTCATGGGGGAGACCCCCCGCCTGGTCACGGAATGATTATTGGCAGAATGGGGTCTTAATAGGACCCTTACCCACCCTGGGGGGAAATCAGGGAAGACTTCCTGCAGGAGAGGGGGCTTGTGCTGAGTGCAGAGAGAGAAGTAGAGGTAAATGGGGAAGACTCCAGGGAGAGGGAGTGTGGTGGGCAGGCACAGTCCTGAGAGAGCAGGACTCCTAGGGCAGTGATAAGACTGTAGCTGAGGTGTAGAGAGAGTTGAAGCTGGAGGGAGGCAGGTTCAGGTGGTCTGTGTGTGTTGGGCTTAAAGCACCGGGACTTCCACGTGCAGGTCACCGGGGAGCACAGAGGGCCCCGAGCTCTGGGCAGGACTGCTTGTTGGGAACACTCTCCCTCTTGCAACCAGGACCTGAGGATGCAGAAATGCCTTTTTTTTGGGGGGGGTGGGGACGGAGTCTTGCTCTGTTGCATAGGCTGGAGTGCAATGGCACGATGATTTCAGCTCACTGTAATGTCGTCCTCCTGGGTTCAGTTCTCCTGCCTCAGCATCCTGAGTTGTTGGGACAAAGGTGTGTGCCCCTACACCCAGCTGATTTTCTTTTTCTGTTTTTTGAGATGAAGAAGTTTCACTCTTGCTGCCCAGGCTGGAGTGCAGTGGCGTGATCTCAACTCACTGCAACCTCCGCCTCCCAGGTTCAAGCGATTCTTTTAGCTGAGATTATAGGCACCTGTTGCTGGGATTATAGGCACCTGTCACCATGCCCAGCTAATTTTTTGTATATTTTTTGGGGGTGGGGGGAATGGAGTCTTGCTTTGTCACCAGGCTGGTGTGCAAATGGTGAGATCGGCTCACCGCAACCTCCACCTCCCAGGTTCAAGTGATTCTCCTGCTCAGCTGGGACTACAAGTGTGCACCACCATGCCCAGCTAATTTTTGTATTTTTAGTAGAGACAGGGTTTCACCATGTTAGCCAGGCTAGTCTCAAACTCCTGACCTCAAATGATTCACCTGTCTCGGCCTCCCAAAGTGCTGGGATTACAGGCATGAGCCACCATGCCCAGCCTTTAATTTTTGTATTTTTAGTGGAGATGGGGTTTCACCATGTTGCCTAGGCTGGGCTTGAACTCCTGATGGCAAGCAATCCCCCTGCCCCGGCCTCCCAATGTGCTGGGATTATAGGCATGAGCCACTGTGCCCGGCCCAGAAATGGTTATTTTTACCTACCCAGCCTGTTTTCTTTCCTGCCTCATTCCAGAAAGGATCTAAAAGGGCACCAAAGAAGAATCAGATCTTGTTCTTGCCTTCAAGGAGCTCGCAGACTATGGGGTAGGTAAAGGATAAGGTGGCTCAAGGCAAAATTAAGAAAGCACAGAGAGAATTTTCTAAAAGATGTAGCTGGGCCAGGCATGATGGCACATGCTGGTAATCCCAGCACTTTGGGAGGCTGAGGTGGGGATATTACTTGAGGACAGGATTTTGAGACCAGCCTGGGCAACATAGTGAGACACTACCTTTACAACAGTAAAAATAAAAAAGAAAATACGCTGGGCACGGTGGCTCATGCCTGTAGTCCCAGCACTTTGGGAGTCTGAGGCAGCCAGATCACGAGGTCAAGAGATCAAGAGCATCCTGGCCAACATGGTGAAACCCTGTCTCTACTAAAAATACAAAAATTAGCTGGGTGTGGTGGTACACTTCTGTAGTCCCAGCTACTCGGGAGGCTGAGGCAGAAGAATGGCTTGAACCTGGGAGATGGAGGTTGCAGTGAGCCATGATGTCGCCATTACATTACAGCCTGGTGACAGAGCAAGACTCCATCTCAAAAAAAAAAAAAAAAAAAAGAAAAGACAAGACATACCTGGAAGCCCTGTGAGCTGGGAGCGCTGGTTCACACCTGTAATCCCAGCACTTTGCGAGGCTGAGGCAGGTGGATCACCTGAGGTCAAGAGTTTGAGACCAGCCTGGCCAACATGATAAAACCCCTTCTCTACTAAAAATACAAAAATTAGCCAAGGATGGTGGCACATGCCTGTAATCCCAGCACTTGGGAGGCTGAGGCAGGAGAATCGCTTGAACCCAGGAGGCAGATGTTGCAGTGAGCGGAGATTGCACCACTGTGCTCCAGCCTGGGTGACAGAGTGAGACTCTGTCTCAAAAAAAAAAAAAAAATATCTTATTTGGCTCCTGTCTGCTCTGGCAGCTGCTCCATCTCTGCTCAGCTGTACCCCTGTCATTCCCTTTACTCCAGCCAACTGAGTTATTTGCAGTTCCCCCAATATACCACATTCCCGCCACCCAGCCGGTCTGTGGCCAGTGTTGTCTGCTTTGCCTTGGATTCTGTTCTCCAGGGCTCTCCTCTGCCTTTCTTCATTCAACTGTGGCCTGTCAGGCATCACTGCCTCCAGGAAGCCCTCCTTGATGCCCAAGTTTGGGTTTGGTTCCTCCTTTGAACTGCCATTGTCCCTTGTGCTTCCTTTGAGCATAGCACCCATCCTAACATAGTTTAGTCATCCTCAGGAGACTGGCATCCTCCATCTCTGATTTACCCTGGGTCTCCTGCAGATCATACAGGCCAGGGCTCAGAGTAGATGCTCAGTTAAGTTTTTGTTGTTGAAGACTGTGCATAAGCTGCTGCGAATAATAATAATAATATTAGCAACAGACATTTATTGACTGCTTGCTGTGTGCCAGGCACTGTGCTAGCCACTTGTCATGTGTTGTTTTCCTCTTTATTTTTATTTTTTTAAGACAGAGTTTTGCTCTTTTTGCCCAGGCTGGAGTGCAATGATGTGATCTCGGCTCACCGCAACCTCTGTCTCTTAGGTTCAAGCGATTGCCCTGCCTCAGCCTCCCAAGTAGTTGGGATTACAGGCATGTGCCACCATGCCTGGCTAATTTTGTAATTTTAGTAGAGATGGAGTTTCTCCAAGCGGGTCAGGTTGGTCTCGAACTCCCGACCTCAGGTAATCTGCCAGCCTCAGCCTTCCAAAGTGCTGGGATTACAGTGGTGAGCCACTGCGCCCGGCTTCGTCTTTATTTATTTATTTTGAGACGGAGTCTTACTCTGTCGCCGAGGCTAGAGTGCAGTGGCACGAAATCTTGGCTCACTGCAACCTCTGCTCCCTGGGGTTCAAGTGATTCTCTTGCCTCTGCCTCCTGAGTAGCTGGGATTACAGGCACTTGCCACCGTGCCCAGCTAATTTTTGTATTTTTAGTAGAGATGAGGTTTCACCGTCTTGGCCACTTGGCCAGGCTGGTATTCAACTCCGGACCTCGTGATCCACCTGTCTTGGCCTCCCAAAGTACTGGGATTACGGACATAAGCCACCTCGCCTGGCCCCTCTTTATTTTATTTTTTTTTAGAGATGAGGTCTTTCTGTGTTGTCCAGGCTGGTCTGTAACTCCTGTGCTCAAGCAATCCTCCTGACTTGGCCTCTCAAAGTCCTGGGATTACAGGTGTGAGCCACTGTGCCCGGCCCGTTCTCCTCTTTCACAACAACCAACCTTATAAGGTTGACATTGTCTTATTTTATAGATGGGGAAACTGCAACTAAGACAGGGGAAATGACTGTCAAAATGACAAAGCTATTTATCAAAAGTCATTGAATTATCTGAAGTTAAGATCTATGGATGCAAATTATACCTCAATTTTTAAAAAGAAAAAAAGCCAAGAGAGCAATTAAAGCATATAATATTCCTTATGTCTGAGAAAACACTGAGAAATAGTCTTTTTGTTATTACAAAAGAAAAAAAGAAGCACAGTTGGTGAGAGGCCAGGACTTGACACACGTGACCTGTCTCTAAAGCCGCCGTTGGCCAGACCTGACTCTAGTTCCCTGTACCATCAGGAGGGCCCAAAGAGGCTTCCCAGGTGAATGTGGTCCTTACAGGATGTGGGGGGCCCATCACACTGAGAGAAGGCGTTCAAGGAAGGTGTGAAAGCCCATGGCGCGCCAAGGCCAGAAGCTTAGTCTGACATGGTGTCATCGTCAGATGCATGAAGGGGATGGTGGTGAGGTGAGACTGCCCAGATCAGCTGGGTCCGATTGTGGAGGGCACTGAATGCTCAGATAGAGTTGGAATTCGTGTCCAGGCAGATGGGAGCCATTGGCTCCCAGAGAGCACTGACCTGAGCTGGTTTGAGAGGAATCGGTGCTTTGGGGGTGGAGGGTGCTGGTTGCTGGCCAGTGTTTGTTGGTCTGGATTTGGAGGGGTCAGAGCTGAAGGTAGGGGGCAGCTAGGGCACAGGGACTCACAGAGGGAAGGTGGAGGCTGAGTCCCAGCAGGCCCAGCGATACCCGAGGCCACAGCATCAGATGGAGGAGCAAGGCACAAGCCGAATTCGCATTCAGCAGAGATGGTATTGGGGTGAACTCAGGTAGGGAGGAGGCCAGCATGGTGGCCGAGGCCTGGGTCAACACCTGGCCCTTCCACTCACTTCCATAGCTGTGTGGGCTTGGACAATATGAGCCTGTTTTCTCTGAAAAAGTCACATACTAATAGTACCCACCTCATGAAATTATTCCAAAGATTAAATGAGCTGATACGGTGCTCTAAGTGATGTGCCTGGCTCATAGTAAATGTGTAACATGTGTTGGGTTTTTACCTTCTTCTCACCCCTCCTATCCCGAGTCTCCTTGCTCCATGAGCACTCACGCCAGCAAATCTCACATGTGACCTTAAATACATATGCATCTTGGCCAGGCGCAGTGGCTCACGCCTGTGATCCTAGCACTTTGGGAGGCCGAGGCGGGTGGATCACCTGAGGTCAGGAGTTAGAGAGCAGCCTGGCCAACATGGTGAAACCCGTCTCTACTAAAAATACAAAAATTAGCTGGGCGTGATGGTGGGCGCCTTTGATCCCAGCTACTCAGCAGGCTGTGGCGGGACGATCACTTGAACCCGGGAGGTAGAGGGTGCAGTGAGCCGAGATGGCGTCACTGCACTCCAGCCTGGGCAACAGCTGTCTCAAAAAAAAAAAGAAAGAAAAGAAAAAGTGAAAGATGTGGTGTTGTTTTGGGTGCTCTAGGTCTCCTGTGGCTTTCCCCCCACTCAGCTCCGTGTGTTTTGAGATCTCAGTGTTGCTTCCAGTTGCCATCGAGTTTCCTGCTTGCTCCCTCACCTATTTTTCTCATTTGTTCTCATGGTGGTGGACATCTCTGCTGCCTCCCATTTCCTCATCTCACAAACGAGAACTTGGTAGAGCACCCTTGGACGTGTCCCCTGCGCACCTGTGTGAGAACTTCCCTGGGATATGCAGGGTGCAATTGCTATGTGTGGGATGCACACATACTTAATTTTACTCAGTATTTCAAGAATGACGGAATCATTTTGCACCCACCAGCAGTACATGAGGGTTCCCACCTCCCCACATGCCTGCCAGCACTTGGTATTATCCACCGTTCTAATTTCTGCCACTATGATGGGTATAAGTGCTAATACATGAATTTGTGTTTCTTGGCTTCTTACTGAGTGTTGCCCAACAAATCTATGAAGAGCTACTTATATTCACTAATAATCCAGAAATTGCTTGTTATTCTCTGAGTTACTTTTATGTCCTTTGCCCATATTCGGTTGAATTTCATCATGTTTTCCTGTTGGGTGCTCCACAAACAAGTGCCATTGAAGGCAGCCTCTGGCAACTGCCTCACAGTGCTTTGGCTATGGGGTGGTCAGGTTGGCTTCATGGGCCTGAGGTCAGGCAAATGATCCACTTTGATCCAAATGGCATCTGCCATTTGAATTGCTGTCATTTCATAAACCTTTCCTGAGTGCTTGCTCTACGGTGGGCACTGTGTAGGCCCCCAGGACCCAAAGGAGTCAGGCTGCTCCTGCTGCTAAGAATTCAGGCTGGGTGTGATGGCTCACGCCTGGAATCCCAGCACTTTGGGAGGCCAAGGCAGGCGGATCATGAGGTCAGGAGTTCGACACCAGCCTGGCTAACATGGTGAAACCCCGTCTCTACTAAAAATGCAAATATTAGCCAGGCGTGGTGGCGTGCGCCTGTAATCCCAGCTACTCAGGAGGCTGAGGCAGGAGAATTGCTTGAACCCGGGAGGCAGAGGTTGCAGTGAGCTGAGATCGTGCCACTGCACTCCAGCCTGGGTAACAAAAGCAAAAAACGCAGTCTCAAAAAAAGAAAAAAAAAAAAGAATTCATAGTGCAGTGAGGGAGACAGACTAGACAGAATAGAGTTATTGTAAAGATTAAATGAGATGATGGATACAAAGCCCTTCCCCACTAGAGACCTTGTCCTGCTTGATGGTCCTGGCTTGGGCAGTGGAAGAAAACATCCATCACTGCACCAGGGAGTCCACACCAACCCACTGAGCAGACTAAGGAGGCAGCTCTGAACTTGGAAGATCCTTGGTTTGTGGTGAGCATCCAGACGGGTGCCTGGGGCTGAACTCAGGGCAAGGAACCCTAGAGAACTGCTTAGCTTAGCTGACAATATCTTGAATTGGGGATGGAGTTGAGAGGAAGAGGTGGAGAGAGTAGATAAGAGATCGAGTGAGGTATGCGGAGTCAAGAGGCCTAGGCATAAACCTCGGCCATGAGCAGGGATGTCTAATACTCCATTTCAGGTCACTCGAGTGGCTCCTCTGTCTCCTTAAGTCCTTAGCAGAGCCCACATGCCCTCACTTGCCTTAGGTGAGCATTTTGTGGGAACTGAGGAAGGGATCGAGTTTCTGTGGAGGTCACGTGGCTTGTGACAGAGTCAGCACCCACGAAACGGTGAGAGAGTCCAAAAGTTGATCAAATACAGCAGAAGCAGGCATCTGGAATCAGAGGTGATCATGGAAATGTAAGTCAGCCGCTAGGGGCTTTGTGGAAAGGGGAGGTGTTCACTTGCAAGGGTGAGGGGAGGGTTTCAGGTGGTCTTATTTAGATCTAAGCGGATTTTTAGCAAATCGTATTTTCCAAAAATGGTCACAATCATATCCCTCATCTCACATGCTCCTCTTTCAACATGACTTTGACACTGCCATCAAATCAAGAGGCCAGGGCTGTGTCTCCTCTCTTTGAAGCTGGGTGGAACTTCAAGATTGCCTTGACCAACAGAGTGTGGCAGAAGTGACACTATTTTTATGACTAAGGCTAGGTCATAAAAATGCTCTGTACTTCTGCTTTGTTCTTTTGGGAAATTCACTGTGGAGGAAGCCAGCTGCCAGGGAAGCACTTTGACTGCCCTGGAACCATCATGCTGTGAGGAAGCCCAACAGAGTTTAGAGAGATCACATGGAGAAGCCCAGAAGCTAGCTGAAGAGACAGGTGCCCAGCCATCCCCAGCTGCCCTGGCCTCTACTGTGCCACCTCCAGTCACACTGTCTGACTGCAGTGTATGGGAGGTCCCATGCTAGGGCTGCCCAGCCCTTTCCCAATTCCTAATCCATGGAAATCATGAGGGATTCAAAAATGACTGGCTATTTTAAGCCACAAAGGTTTGGGATATTTGTTACACAGCAGTAGATAATCCAAATATGTTTGCATTTATTCTCTTATCAGCCTTTCCTGGTAGACTCTGATTACTGTTTTCCACTCTATTTCTTTTTTTTTTTTTTTTTTTTGAGACGGAATTTCACTCTTGTTACCCAGGCTGGAGTGCAATGGCGCAATCTCGGCTCACCGAAACCTCTGCCTCCTGGGTTCAAGCAATTCTCCTGACTCAGCCTCCCGAGTAGCTGGGACTACATACAGGTGCACGCCACCACGTCCAGCTAATTTTTGCATTTTTAATAGATACGGGGTTTCACCATGTTGACCAGGATGGTCTCGATCTCTTGACCTCGTGATCCACCTGCCTTGGACTCCCAAAGTGCTGGGATTATAGGCGTGAGCCATGGAGCCCGGCCTTCCACTCTATTTCTGGTACTTAGTTTGAACCATACTAGGTGCTCCAGAAATATGTGTTGTATAAATGAATGAAAGTGAACAGACTATATCAGATGGTGTTAGCGGGAACCAAGGGGACTGTGGGAGTCAGAGGGGTCTCCTAACTTTTTTTTTTTCCAAGACAGAATCTGGCTCTGTTGCCCAGGCTGGAGTACAGTGGCGTGATCTCAGCTTACTGCAACCTCTGCCTCCTGAGTTCAAGCAACTCTCCTGCCTCAGCCTCCCAAGTAACAGGGATTACAGATGTGTGCCACCACGCTGGGCTAATTTTTGTATTTTTAGTAGACACGGGGTTTCACCATGGTTGGCCAGGCTGCTCTCGAACTCCTGTCGCATGATCCGCCCTCCTTGGCCTCCCAAAGTGCTGGGATTCCAGGCGTGAGCCACCGCGCCCAGTGGGGGCTCCCGACTTGCTGGGAAAGACCCAGGGAGCAGGGGCACACAGGAATGCAGGGATAGCTGTTCCTCTTCTCTGGGTGCTGCTTGTTTGTTCACGCCCACATGACACTTCCCAGTCATGGACAGGCCTGTCCCCCATCCATTTGGGGGCCCTCCTTCCCTATCCCTTCTTCTGCTCTCTTTCCTCCCTCCCTGTCTGGGCCTGCAGCTCACTCCTCCTGCCTCCTCTGACTGTGGGTCTGGCTAGAGAAAATTAAGTCAATGGGGAGGGAGGAGTTGACAAATAGACGTCCAGTAATTGAATTTTTTTTCTTTCTCTCTCGCTCTTTCTCCACCCCCCAGAGAGCAGGAAGAATTAGCTCTCCAGACAGTGGTTTTCCCTGCTTAAGGAGCTCTGGTGGTTGCACCCCCTCCCCCACCTAGACCAGCAGGAAGGAGAGGGGAATGGCAGGCAAGAGCCTCTGAGGCTCCTCCAGAGCTAAGCCTTGTATAGAGGAGGAAACTGAGGCCCAGGGAGGTGCAACACTTGCATCAGGCACTCAGGAGGTTAGAATTTGGTTGGGACTAGAAAGGAAAAGCCACCTAGGCCAGCTGTTGCACTGCCCCAGGAAGGCAGGGAGTGGGGACTGGGAAGGGTTCAGTGTCCCGCAGAGACACCGGGTCTGGCCAGTTGCAGAGAGGCTGGGGCTCCTGAGTCCCTCGCAGGAGGCAGCCCCTTTACCACAGCAATTGGTTGGAGTGTCCTTGGCTGGGAGCTGGCGGAGTTGGTAGGGTCCAGCCTGTTGCTCTGCAGATCCAGCTGCCCTGCAGACCTGGCTGTGAACAGGTCTTTTTTCTCATAGAGCACCCTCTAGGGGCGCAGGTGGGGGCAGCCAGCTTGGTACTGACCGTGGGCAGAGGGGAGGAAAGGACTGAAAAATAATTGGCCACAGGTTCCAAGTCTCATCATTGTGAAAAATGGAGATGGCAGTTTGGATCTCACAGGGCTGCAATGAGTCAGGGAGAGCACCAGCACTTAGTTGGCCCTCTGTCAACAATGTCTGTTATTGCTTCCTCGTGGAGATGAAGATACCGAGGCTCCTAGGAGACCCCGGTTCTAGGTCGCAGCCTAGCAAGTGGCAATGTCAGGATTCAAACCCCCGGGGTCCTGGGGCTCCCAAGGCCTCTCTCCATATGGGCGACTTGGCTCAGGGCGAGGAGGTGGGGGGGCGAAGGCGGCGGCGGGCTGAGGGTGCAAAGCGTGGCTCGGCAGGGCAGGGCAGAAGGGAGGCGGGCGTTCTGGACCCGCACCCCAAACCCCCACCCCCGCCACAGGCCCAGCGGGGGTGGGCGCCGCGGCCCCGCCTCGCCGAGCGGCGGCGGCTGCCGGGCTCCGAGAGCGCTTGATTTATTAAGCTAATGTTCTAGCACATTTTCTCCATCCCGTAATGAGCTCTTTCCACCAGGAGGTGTCTGCAGAGCGACTGCGGCTTCCGGCTGCTCCAGGAGGGAGCAGGGCCGGCGGGCGGGCGGTCTGCGGGAGGTTGGGAGCGTCTGGTCGCCCGGGAAGGGGTGGGGTTGCAGTCTGGGTAGAAAAATCACCCCTGCTGGGGGGCCTACGAGGGGAGGCAGGAGGCCTGTTCCTCTGCGCTGCAGCCTCGGAGCGAACCCCACGCTTACCCCTGTGCCATCCTGCCAGCTTCCCACAAACCTCAGGGGCCCTGAGGGGGACCGCTGCCGGCATCCTGACCGGGTCCCCACCCCCTCACCCCTCAGCTTGTGAGGACGCCGATCTCAGCCTGCCTGACGCCTGCTGGTCATCTCCCCAGGGTTGGCCTTTCTGTGGCTTCAGGCATCAGTTATGTCCTTTGCAGCCAGACAGATCTAGGTTCAAGTCCCAGCCCAGCCACCTTCTAACTGTGGCTTCCGGGCAATCTCTGGGCCTCAGTTTCCCATTTGGTGGGGTTGTTGTGAGGATCTGTGATAAGGTATGGGGTGCTCTACACAGTGATAATCCTGTTGATGTTGGGGTGGACCTGCTGGGTGCGCAACTCTGACCCCGCCCACGGGTCACAGCAGAGACGCCTGGGAGCCATATCTGGACACCGGCAGCCTAAGCCTGCAGTCCTGACCTGCTGACAGCCCCGCTTCAAAGCCTGCAGCCCTGTCCTGCTGACAGCCCCACGTACTGTCCCTGCACGGCTTTGCTTTCTTCACACCGGGCAGGGACAGTACGAGGTCTGTGGGCTTTAAAAGACCAACTTCATTTTTCCTCAACAAATTCACATCTCCCAGAGCCTGGACTTGCTGGTGGATTGGGGGATCTGCTCAGGGTAGAACTATTGCGCTTGGTGTTCGTTCTTCTTTCTCTTTTTTTGAGACGAGTTTCACTCTTGTTGTCCAGGCCGGAGTGCAATGGTGCAATGTCAGTTCACTGCAATCTCCACCTGCCAGGTTAAAGCGATTCTTCTGGCTCAGCCTCCTGAGTAGCTGGGATTACAGGCATGCGCCACCACACACTAATTGTATTTTTTAGTAGAGGTGGGGTTTCACCATGTTGGCTAGGCTGGTCTCTCCTGACATCAGGTGATCCGCCTACGTCTGCTTCCCAAAGTGTTGGGATTACAGGCATGAGCCAGCATGCCTGGCCAGTGCTCCTTCTTGTGTTTTTTAGCTTTTTTTTTTTTTTTTTAAGATGAGTCTGACTCCGTAGCCCAGGCTGGAGTGCAGTGGTCTGATTTTGGCTCACTGCAACCTCCACCTCCTGGGTTCAAGCAATTCTGCTGCCTCAGCCTCCCGAGTAGCTGGGACTACAGGTGCAAGCCACCACCACGCCCAGCTAATTTTTGTATTTTTTAGTAGAGTTGGGGTTTCACCATATTGGTCAGGCTGGTCTTGAAGTCCTGACCTCAGGTGATCCAACTGCCTCCGCCTCCCAAAGTGCTGGGATTACAGGTGTGAGCTACTGCACCTGGCCTGTGTTTTTAAGTCTTTATTGCTGTGTTTTCTTTAGCACATGCCTGACACCTAGAAGGTGCTCAGCAAGGGGTAGCTGTCACTGCTGTTCTCGTTGGGGAAGATACTGACTGTCCCACTGTCTCTATCCCCCAGGAAGGGACAATAGGATGACTATGGGCCTCTTGGGATTCATACCCCATTACACAGTGCCAAGGTCCACTCACCCTCCCCAGGAACTGTCACTCTATCGTATAGGGCAGAGTGGTTGAGTGCCTTGCCCAGGTACCCAGGATATAAGTGGCAGAGCAAGACTGAAACCCTGTCTGCTTGACTGACTCCCAAACCAGTGCTCCTCCCTCTCCTCACTAGAGGCCACTGAGGGAGACTCCTGGTCTTCAGCAGGCCCTCAGGACAAAAGTGGCTTCTGTCAGCTTCTTCTTTGCAGAGGGCTAACCGGTCTTGGCCCCTGGATGAATATGGACTTTGGTGGAACTTTTCAGGAAGGGCTAAGATTGGAGTCGGATTGGCTTCCCGGGACCCCACTGCGCACCCACACCTGTTCTTTGGTGTTTGTTCTTCACTGAACTTCCCTGACTCCTTTCCCACAAGAGAACTGAGCCATCCAAGCATTAATGAGCAAGTGGGATGAACTGAAGATTAAAGCAGAGATGGACAAGGCCATTTCTGTTCATGCCCTGCAGCAAAGAACCTAAAAATAGCCACTTTTGTTTTTTTCTTCTTCCATTCCCTGGCTGTCTGTCCTGGGGTGGCTACCCCGACCTCACAGACCACTCCCTGCCTTGCTGGGCTCTTTCTCCCTTCCTCCGTCACTAGCCTTTGTTCCCTCCTTGTGGCTTCCCATTGCATGGCTGGTGCCTTTAAGCATTCAGTCCCCTCTTGGCCACCTCCTCTGGGAGGTCTTCCCTAACTGCCTGATCCAGAGAAGCCTCCAGGCAGCCCCCATCACATTACCAGCATCTGTTGTCTCTGTGGCATCATCTGAAGGTTCCTTGTTTATTGCCTGTCTCCCTCTAGGATTGAAACTCTGCTGCCTGGTACCCAAAACGTGCCCTGAAACACAGTGGGGGGAATATTCTGCTTTCAATCTCTTTCTCCTCAACTTCACCTGTGCCTCCGCTCCTGGCTTCAGACTTGCACGCCTCAATTTCCCTCAGGACTCCAGTTAATGGGGATTTTATGTCAACAGCATTGTTTTCTGACTTTTGCTAACACTTGAGTGTTTGCTAGTTAAAAGGCACTAAGTGCTTTCATATATGAACTCAGTGAATGCTTACCGCAGCCCCTTGAGGTGGGTCCGATGATCATCATCCCCACTTGACAGATGAGGAAACCAACGCCAGAAATAACCAGCCCAGTCTTCAAACACAGCCAGTCAGTAACAGGGGTGGGGTTGAAACTGAGACGGTTGGTTCTTGGGAGCCCCCACTTCAGACTACTGTTAGAAGCAGCACGGTACTCCTGTCTTCCTCTCAGAAGGCAGCCTCCCTGGAATGCGGACAAGCCCCTGGAACTTGTTCCTCCACCTCCCCACCACACTCCAAATGGCTTTTCAGAGTGTTTCTTCCAGACACATATGGTGTTTCTTCCAAACTAGACATGTTCAGGAGAGCAAAATTTCCTCCATTTTGTTACACATTTAACAGAAACCAGCTTAACTGGCCAGGCATGGTGGTTCACATCTGTAGTCCCAGCTATTTAGGCAGTGGAGGCTTGCTTGAGCCCAGGAATTCCCGGCTGCAGGGAGCTATGATTGTGCCAATGTACTCCAGCCCCAGTGAGAGCAAAACCCTTGTCTAAGAAAGAAAGAAAAGGAAAGAAAAGGAAGGAAGGAAGGAAGAAAGTGTCAGAGGCGTGTGAACCAGAGCAACTGAACAGAAGCTGGGTAAAATGAGGGGGAAACCTACCGGGCTGCATTCCCAGACGGTTAAGGCATTCTAAGTCACAGGATGAGGTAGGAGGTCAGCACAAACTACAGGTCATAAAGACCTTGCTCATGAAACAGGTCGCAGTAAAAGAGCCAGCCAAAACCCATCAAAACCAAAATGGCCACGAGAGTGACCTCTGGTTGTCCTCACTGCTATACTCCCACCTGCACCATGACAGTTTACAAATGCCATGGCAACGGCAGGAAGTTACCCTCTGTGGTCTAAAAAGGGGAGGCATGAACAATCCACCCCTTACTTAGCATATCATCAAGACATAACCATAAAAATAGGTAACCAGCAGCCCTCAGGGCTGCGCTGTCTATAGAGTAGCCACTATTTATTCCTCTACTTTCTTAATAAACTTGCTTTCACTTTGCACTGAGGATTTGTCCTGAATTCTTTCTTGTGCAAGATCCAAGAACCATCTCTTGGGGTCTGGATTGGGACGGCTTTCCTGTAAAAGGAAGGAAGGAAGAAGGGAGAGAGAAGGAAAGGAGAAGGGAGGAAGGAAGAAAGGAGGAAAGAAAGAAATAAAAAAGAAAGGCTAGGTGTGGTGGCATACGCCTATAATCCCAGCACTTTGGGAGGCTGAGGCTGGCGGATCACCCGAGGTGGGGAGTTCGAGACTACCCTGACCAACATGGGGAAACCCTGTCTCTACGAAAATTACAAAATTAGCAGGGCGTGGTGGTGCAAGCCTGTAATCCCAGCTACTTGAGAGGCTGAGGCAGGAGAATTGCTTGAACCAGGAGGCGGAGGTTGTGGTGAGCCAAGATGGCATTGCACTCCGCCTGGGCAACAAGAGTGAAACTCCGTCTCAAAAAAAAAGAAAAAAAATGGGCTGGGCACAGTGACTCATGCCTGTAATCCCAGCACCTTGGTAGGCCAAGGTGGGTGGATCACCTGAGGTCAGGAGTTCAAGACCAGCCTGGCCAACATGGTGAAACTCCATCTCAAAAAAATAAATAAAGAAATAAAGAAAGAAGGAAAGAAAAGACTATGTTTAAAGGAGACAAGAGCCTCCTGGATCCAGGAAACCGGGTCTGGAGAAGGCAGGGGGTAGGCTGGCAGGCAGAGCTGCCTGGATGCTTTTTTCTCTCGGTGTTCCTTTTTCTTTTCCTTCTTCATGTTCATTCTTTTCATTTGCCTCCCTGCAGCCCGGTTTCCTCCGTATTTTCTGGGCTCCAAGGGGACCATAACCTCCCCTGGAGCATTTACACACATTCCACATCTCGGAAGCTTTATTTCCAGGGTAAGAGAGATAGTCTGATTGGCAGAGTGTGGGCCAGGGTCCATCTGAATCCCCTGTAATGGGGGAGGTCATGTGGGGTACACATAGGAGACGGGTGGCAGTGAGCTGAGCAGGCAGCTTTGAAAGCACCCACCATGGGCATGAAGAGCCTGGGCACCAAACTAAGAAACCTCACTGAGGTGAAGAGAGTTTTAAGCCAAGGAGTAGCAGAATTCAGCTTGCAGTTCTGCTAGCTCGAAGTTTTGGTGGCTCACTTGGGGTGGAGGAGGGCTGGAGGGGCCAGTGGGGACACAGCAAGAAAGCTGCTCCTCCTGTGTGACGTGGTGTTTGCCGGCACAGAGTCCCCTGAGGAGGAAGCAGTGGCCACCCTGCCTCCACTCTGGGCCATTTTTGCTCCCCCCACCCGGGCCTGCTCTGACTCATTCATCCGCTCATTCTGCGCACTTGCTGCACACCAGGCCCTGTGCAGGGGCAGAGGCCTTGTTCAGGAGCTCACTGCCATGGGGGAGACAGGACAGGGACACAGACTTCAAGCACACTAGGAGGTTCATGTGTGAGAAAGGAGGGTCAGAGGAGGCACTAAAGGAGACTCGAGGGGGCCGAAGTCAGTTTCGATGCAGGTCTGGAAGAACAGATAGAAGTTGAAAGCATGGAGCTGGGTGAAGGGCTTTCCAGGTGGAGGGATGGCACAGGCTAGGAACAGAGCTGGGAACGTTTGAGGCACGGCTGAGATGCAGGCAGTTCTATTGCGGGTTGTGTGCGGTGGAGCGATGGAGAGAGACTGGAGGAAGGTAGGGACCTTCCTCTGTGGATGCTCCTCATGACACATTGTATTTTATTTCATTTTTAAAAGATGAGATCTCACTACGTGGCCCAAGCTATAATGCAGTTGCTATTCACAGGCACAGTCATAGTGCGCTATAGTCTTTGACTCCAGAATTCTCCCACCTCAGTCTCCCGAGTAGCTGGGGCCACAGGTGTGCACCCTCGTGCCTGGTCCATGGAAGATTTTAAGTGCTACACTAAGGCATTTTGACTTGATGCTGTGGCAGTGGGGAGCCACTGACTGTGAGCAGAAAGTGATGTGATTGGAGTTTCCCTTCAGGACGCTGACTGCGTGGGTTCTAGACATTAAACCAGGGGGAGAACATTCAGGCCTTCAGAGTGCCAGGGTCTCAGGGAAATGCCCACAGAAACGCCCATTGCCGTGTCCCAGGGTATTTGGTGGAGGGCCCGCAGAAGCTGGAAGGTAATTAACAATTGTAATCACTCCTGTCATGACATCATTAAACTCCAGTGGCGCTGGCTGGGTGGCTGATAGATGGGAATCATAGCTGTGTGTGGGGGCAGACAGTAACCATCATTTGTCAACAGGCAGAAGACCAGCAGTGAGGGCCAGATCTCCCTACATGGGTTTGCTGGTAGGCCCTGAGGCGCACCTGGACAGGTCCAGACTCCATAGTGTCTGACAGTAAGACTGGGCTGGATGATTTCAAGAAATCATGAAGTAGAGGTGTTCTGGTTGGGGGGTGCTGAGGGAGGGCAGAGGTCGTGGGGCTCCAGGCATGCCCCATTGCTTCAGACTCTCCTTTTTTTTTTCATTTTTTTGAGACAGAGTCTCACTCTGTCCCCCAGACTGGCATACAGTGGAGCAATCTTGGCTCACTGTAACCTCCGCCTCCCAGACTCAAGGGATTCTTCTGCCTCAGCCTCCTGAGTAGCTGGGATTACAGGTGCCTGCTACTACTGCCTGCCTAATTTTTTTTTTTTTGAGACAGAGTCTCACTCTGTCGCCAGGCACCAGGCAGGAGTGCAGTGGCGCGATCTCGGCTCACTGCAACCTCCGCCTCCCGAGTTCAAGCAATTCTCCTGCCTCAGCATCCCTAGTAGCTGGGATTATAGGCAAGTGCTACCATGCCCAGCTAATTTTTTTTGTATTTTTAGTAGAGATGCGGTTTTACCATGTCGGCCAGGATGATCTCGATTGTCCGGATCGGCTCTTGGCCAGCAAGAGGGTCCCAACCTGGAAGGAGAGAAGTGCGCGGGAAATAAAGAAGATAGACAGATGGAGTCTGGAGGACTGAATAGGCTGTGCCTAAGCAGGAATTTTATTTGTGCATAGGGTCCCAATATATACTTTCAGCTTTCAGCAGCTGACGTCAACCCACATTGTTGATTCTATACAATAAAGGGGAACAAAAAGTTACAACACAGAAGGTCTGGGGTAGAAGAGAAATATCAGTAAACAAAAGGAGTAGTTAATCAGGAGCCACAAAAGAGAACATGAGAATCACAAAACAGGAAGATGATCTTCTTATCTATTGAGCAAGGGTTTACATTTGGAAAGGGGATATTCCTTAAGGGTGGGAAGGAATCACAAATCCTCAAAGGCAACAA
The DNA here is from genome assembly GCA_963573385.1 of Cacajao melanocephalus. Lineage (NCBI taxonomy): Eukaryota > Metazoa > Chordata > Mammalia > Primates > Pitheciidae > Cacajao > Cacajao melanocephalus. Next base: position 48,759 of record CAUYLG010038358.1, read on the forward strand.
TCTCCAAGAGTCACAAGCATGGCCACAGGGCCTAGGCAGTGCTCAGTAAACAGAGTCATAAAACTAGCCCAGAACAGGATTTAAGATAAAACGCAATGTCTAGTAAGACCCCACAGCCATCACCAAGCCATTGTGTCGGAGTCAGGGAGTCTAAAATCACTTCAGCAGAATCATCCATTTTTAGTTCCTGCTTCCTCATAGCTCGACTGCCTCCAGCAAAAGGGGGAAATGTGTCCGGGCTCAAGCTCACATTTGACTGTGCCTCTACGCTGGAGCGATCCCCACAGGGATCAAGGTCACCGTTGCAGGTCTGGCTGGAAAAGATCCAGTACAATGTAGCCGTGATGTTGTCATTTGTGCTGATGCCAGTCTTGAAGATGCAAAAAAAGAGGGACCCTAAGCATGGATGACATGGTGGTTCTACCAGGAGGTAATCTGGGTGCACAGAATTTATGAGTCTGTTGTGGTGAAGGAAATACTGAACAAGCAGGAAAACTGGAAGGGCCTGATAGCTGCCATCTGCACAGGTCCTACTGCTCTGTTGGCTCATGAAATTGGTTTTGGAAGTAAAGTTACAACACACCTACTTGCTAAAGACAAAATGATGAATGGAGGTCATTACACCTACTCTGAGAATCGTCTGGAAAAGGACGGCTGCATTCTTACGAGCCGGGGGCCTGGGACCAGCTTCAGGTTTGCACTTGCAATTGTTGAAGCCCTGAGCAGCAGGAAGGTGGCGGCTCAAGTGAAGCCTCCACTTGTTCTTAAAGACTAGAGTAACGAAATATGATGATCTCTTGGAGAAACAGTCCATTAAGAATCCATTCTCACTGTGTTCTCTCTAAACAAAACAATGGTTGGTTAATGTGTTCAGAAGCCGCCGTTATTACTGCTTTTGTGGTAGCTGTGAAGTCACAGCTACACAGAGAGTTCTCTCTTTTTTTTTTTCTTTTTTTTTTTTGTTCTTTTTTCTTTTTTTTTTCTTTTTTTTACAGGTAAGGATTGCTGGCAAAGCTTAGAGACAAAGTCTTGCTCTGTTGCCCAGGCTGGAGTACAGTGTTGTGATCGCGGCTCAGTGCAACCTCCATCTCCCGGGTTCAAGCAATTCTCCTGCCTCAGCCTCCGGAGTAGCTGGGACTAAAGGCATATGCCACCACGCCCAGCTAAGTTTTGTATTTTTAGGTTTCACTATGTTGGCCTGGATGGTCCGATCTCTTGACCTCCTGATCCGCCTGCCTCAGCCTCCCAAAGTGCTGGGATTACTGGCATGAGCCACTGCGCTGGGGCAGAGATTTCTTAACCTACAGATTGTGTCTACACATTTCTAATCCTTGTTTGCAGAATAAACAGCGCATTTAGCAAACTGTTGAAAAAAAAGAACAATAGAATACTAAGCAAATGGACAGTAAGGATTATGAGCCATTTGTGAATGTTTTCTTTTTCTTTTTTAAGTGCTTTCAAGTACTGTGTAAGAGAGGCTAGTGACTTAGATACCCACACTACACAATTCTGTTCTAAGTTCTAGCCTTTGTCTCTAAATAGCTGTTTGACCTTGGGCATGTCACTTGACCTCTCTGGGCCTCCGTTTCCTCATCTATAAAATGAAGAAATTGGGCTAGGTGGTCTCAGAAGATATTCCTGTATTTTGCTTAAACTCTGGAACATGTAGTGAAAAAAAAGTATTCGAGGCTGACAGACTTAGGTTTTATTTACCTGCTGTCAGCCTAAGTTAAGATAGGTTAATTGCTGTCAGATCTTGAGCAATTAACCTATCTTAACCTAGGCTTCAGGTTACTCCTCTGTAAATTGAGGACAGTACCAATTTCCTAAGATTGTTGTGAGAATTACAGACAATGGGAGTGTACCTCCTGGTTCAGCCATTGTTAGTTCTGTATTGCCTCTATCCCTCCCCCTTCTCCCTCTCCCTCTCTATGTCACGACATTCCTATTTATATTACACTATGTCCCGTAGAATTTATGAAACAATGGCCTCTGGGCATCAAATTTCTCTGGTTGTCATGGTCACCGTGTCCACATCTGGATGCCAGCCACCACCACTGCCACGATTTAGATCTCAGGCCAGCCATCCTAGGCAGTGCGTGCGGTTGATTTCTGTGCTGTAAAATTCTGACCAGTGGAGGAAACTGAGTAGTAAGTACTTACACAATACCTTCACCTCTCTGGTTGTTCTTAATATAGCATATTTCCCCTTGTTTCCAAGAGTATTTTCTCGATGTGCCCAGGGACGCTGAGCTGGACAAGGCTAGTGTAGTGTATTCAGTGTTGGGGAGGGAGGGGACCCTCCGGCGCCAGACCATTTGGCTTCAAATCCAGCTTTGCAGATTCCTAGTGTGTGTGACATGAAGCTAATTATGTTATCTCTCTGATTCTCAGTTTCCGTATGTGGAGAAATATAGAGAAATAAATTCAGTTACTATAAATGGCGATACTAACATTACCATTGTGCAAATGAAATGTATGAATACATATCAAGTGCCTGGAATGGCGCATGGTGCCCAGTAAGTGTAAATAACAGTTGAATTTATTCCACCAATTGCCCTTGTTAAGGGGAAAATTAACAATGAACAATTTCCCCTTGTTAAGGGGCTAGGAAAAAATGCAATCCCCCAAAATGCTACTACAAAGGATCTGGACAATTTTCTCAAACTCAGAGAAAAGCAGCTTGAATTCCCTCTGTCAGCTTCCCATACTACCAGGGCTCATGCTGCAAGAGGAATGAGAGGAGCAGAGTAACTAAGAATCTCGCATTAATAAGTGTGACCAATCGCACCATCTGCACTGTTTGTAGGCGAGTCAGTTCATGTACTGCAATGCTGGGAAACACAGGTAGCCAGCAAAATCCTAGGCCAGTGTTGATTGACTCTCAAAAAGAGAACACCTGGCTGGGCACTGTGGCTCACCCTGTAATCCCAGCACTTTGGGAGGCCGAGGCAGGTAGATCACCTGAGGTTGGGAGTTTGAGACCAGCCTGACCAACATGGAGAAACCTGTCTCTACTAAAAATACAAAATTAGCTGGTTGCCGTGAGGCAAGCCTGTAATCCTGGCTACTCGGGAGGCTGAGGCAGGAGAGGTTCCGGTGAGCCAAGATCACGCCATTGCACTCCAGCCTGCAAAACAAGAGAAAAACTCCATCACAAAAAAAAAAAAAAAAAGAACACCTATAATTCCCAAATAACCTGACTCTTCTCTCTTCCTGCCTCAGTAAAATATGCAGTATTGTTTCCACCAGAATGAGGGGGCACCTGAACCAGACTGAAACAGGATGTTTGGGTGAGGGGAACCTTGCCTATCTCCCTATCAGCTCCCATCCATTGTATCCCAGTAGAGGCAAGAGCAGGAGAGAGTGTGCCGTATGAATGAGACATGAGCCCATGTACCTTCAGAGTCTGCCAGTGGTCCCCAGGAAATTGAGAGCTATAGTAGAATGAAGAGGGTAGCCTCCCCTCTCTCCAAGAGTCGGGGGCTCACATCATGGCTTCTTGTAGCTTACGATCTTGGACAAAGCTTTTCCATTCTCCACTTGGTTTTCTCAGCCAAGGAATGATAATAACTGCTAATCTCTACAAGAGCTTCCGAAAGAAGCACTACACATAGAAAGGAACGACCAGTATCAGCCATTCCAAAAACATACCAAAAGGTAAAGAGCAACACCATAATGAAGAATCTACATCAACTAATGGGCAAAACAGCCAGCTAGCATTAAATGGCAATATCAGACTCACATATATCAATATTAATCCTCAATTTAAATGGGCTAAATGCCCCAATCAAAAGACATAGACAGGCAGATTGGATAAAAAGCTAAAATCCATCGGTATGCTGTATCTAGACCCATCTCACATGCAAGGATACACAAAGACTCAAAACAGAGGGATGGAGGAAGATTTACCAAGCAAATGGAGAGCAAAAAAAAAAAGAAGCTGCAATTTTCATCTCTGATAAAACAGACTTTAAAGCAACAAAGACCATAAGAAACAAAGAGGGACATTACATGGTGGTGAAAGGATCAATGCAACAAGAAGAGCTAATGATCTTAAATATATACGCACCCAATACGGGAACACCCAGATACATAAGGCAGGTTCTTAATGACTTACAAAGAGACTTAGACTCCCACACAATAATAGTGGGAGACTTTAACATTATACTGTCAATATTAGACAGATCAACGAGATAGAAAATTAACAAGGATATC
>CAUYLG010038359.1:0-71328 GCA_963573385.1 Cacajao melanocephalus
GATAGTTTCTTTTGCTGTGCAGAAGCTCTTATGTTTAATTAGATCCCATTTGTTTTGGTTTTCATTGCCGTTGCTTTTGGTGTTTTAGTCATGAAGTCCTTGCCTATACCTATGTTCTAATTTTTAATGTTTTTGTAGAAATGGGGCCTCACTTTGTTGACAAAGCTGATCTCGAACTCCTGAGCTCAGACAATCCTCCTGCCTTGGCTTCCCAAAGTGCTATGATTACAGGCATGAGCCACTACAGCCGGCCTAATGGTACCATGTTAAATGAACTGCTTTGTGAGCAGTAATGAATCCGCTGCAGAAAAAGTAAATCAGAGCTGGAAGTAGGTCAGGGTCTTCATGCCCTTCAGGGGCCAGATGGACACTGGTTGAGGCGGTGATGAGTCTTCTGTGATGGATACTGGGTTGTAGAGCTGAGATTTCATCACACAGCACTGGTTTATGAGAGCTTACAGTCTATCCAGTAAGGAAGATATCAACTGTCAACTGCCAGTTATTTGCTGAGAGTTTTGGGTTTTCTTTTCTTTTTAGTCAGGGAAAATGAAAGTGAGAGAGAGGGAAAAGAAAGTAACCAATTAGTGGCTGTAAGATCATTAATTATCACACATATTAGGCATGATTCTGACTCACCTGTTGTTTAAAGTTAGATTAAATTGTCATTTTCAATGTTCAAATTGTTAATTTAGTGTAATTGGTTGTAATTACAAATTCCAAAGACTTGGAACCAACCCTTCATACTGTAATTGGAAAACTTTGAGGCAGGACTCTAGAACTTTTGACCCTTACTCCACCCCTTGCCCTGCTCTTCATTGTTCTAAAAAATGGGGAAACAGGTGGATTGAATGTATACTATTTAAGTTCCCTGAAAGCAGGAATATGTTTGTCTTGTTCATAATTGCATTCCTAGCACTTAGAACAGTGCCTGGAATATAGTTGATTCTCAATAAATAACAATTGAGTAAAAGCTATGTTACACATTGCCTTGCTTTGAACTTCTAAGACAAAACAATACTAATAGCTTTTAAATAATGGTGGCTTCTGGTAAGCGTCATACCAGTTTCCCTTGTAATATTACATATTTGTTTTAAAAGCAACAAATCATTTATTTAATTAAATAAACACAAATGAAAATAAATACTATATTATGGGCCCACTTCTTCATGTTCTAGTGATAATCAGGCAACCTTAAATTTTAACCACAAATAATTTGGATAAAAGACAATATGTGTAAACATTCCATAAACCAGGTGTGGCTGTTCATCCAGACTTTGCAGGCTTTACCCAAACATTTAAAGCAGTTTTAAAAAAAATACAAGCAAAAGAGACAAGGCTTCTCAATACTGGGGCAATGGTGTGCTTCAGAGACCTAGATAATAGGGGGCTTTGAAGGGCACCCTCCTAGGAAGGAGCTTCTAGCTTTTCAGGCATCGGTTTCTGCCTCTGTTGACTCGGAAAGGAGCTCCCAGTGGTGTGACATGAGTGTGTCCCATGCCCACAGGCCTCCTGAGAAACTGGACTCTGTCTTCTCACTGTCTGGGCCCAAGGAGAAGGTGCTGGGCCAAGGGCAGCTCATTCAGAGGGAGGCCCCATCTTGGGAGAGAAACCGATGCAAGATCTCAGTCCAGCAGGAAGGAGAGTGACTCTGAAGCAATTGGATGCTTTCTTTGCAGGGATTTGAATTGGAAACGGCAGAGACCATCAGCACTCGCTACTCTGGACAGAAGCAGATGGCAGGCAGAGAAAGCAGTGGTAGAAGTAACAAGTCAGGACAAACCGTGCCCGAGCAAGGGCTGAGGTGGTCAGGGCTCTGTGACAGCAGCCACGGCTCCCGGAGCAGCACATGCCAGCTCAGAGGAGACAGCTGGCGTTACATGTCAGAGCTGCTGTTGAAACTGCCCCGGGCTGTCTGTGAATGACCTTCCCTTCAGGCCCCAACAGCCTGCTGAGGCTCCCTCTGTTCTTTCCCTCCTGTCTTCCTGGCTAACCTGGAAGAGCCTAATTAACACACGTGTAAATTAAGATCTCCTCTGGCTCCATATTCTAGAATTACACTGAGAAAACTCATTAATTCAGACCACTTCTTCCAAATGTTTAATTATTCAATTTGGACTAAGCTGGAGTTTACTTTGCTCAACAAAATTTTATTATAGATAGCTCAAATTAAAAAGAGAGGGGGCAAAGGAATTACTTAAAATACATAAGGGAACATGCTCTTAATTTAACATGGTAATTTTAAACTATTTATTAAAAATTCATGACACAAGGAACTTCAGTTAGGTAAAATGAATAGAATAGTTAAGCTTTTTGCTTTTTCTCTGCCAATATTTATTGTCCCTTGTTTGGGCCAGGCTGTGCGCTAAGTTCCACAACACAACATTGAATCAATTAAATAGACATGATTCTGTAGGTTAATTTAAAAATAAAAGTGCAACATAAGAAATATCTTGAAGTATTATTTTACACCACCGCCCCAAACACGTCTACATGTATACACATATACAAATATACATACATACATATGTATGTGGGGGAGGAAGAAAGGAAGGAAGGTAGGGAGGGAAGGAAGGAAGGAAAAAGAAAGAACCTTGCTTTGAAGCAGCTGGTTGGGGAGGCGGATGAGTGTGTGAGCGATCTTACCACTGTGATGCTCACTGAGCCAGAGGTGTGTGCAGGACGTGTCACCCCGTGCTGAAGAGGAGATTCTCAGCCATCCTAGGGGAGGGTCCAGAGAGACGGCCTGGGGCTCTCACTGGGTCTGAGATTTGAAGGATGGATCTTGGTGACCAGATGGAGAGGAAAGAGCACCCCAGGAAAAGCATCTTCAGGCAACTAAAGAGAGTTCAAAGGGACTGGAGCTCCTGGGGTAAGGCTAGTGGGAAGTACAGCTGATTCTTGTTATTCGAGGTAATTATGTTCTGTGAACGTGCCTCAAACCCTGAACTAGCTAACACTGAGCTATTTCCCCCAGAGAAAGCTCAGGTTAGGTTCTATGAGCCTCTGGTCACATTTTCATTGGCTGAAACACCACCTGTGTTACATAGATTTGTTTACCAACATCCTAGTAGAACACGCAGGTCTCATCAGCATTGCGAACCTGCCCTTCCACATAACCATTTCCCTGCATGGCTCTCAGAGGGTGTTTTTACATTTCTTCCACAGCCCCCTGATCTGCAGACCCTGCCTCGCCTGCAGGTTTAACCTTTTTCATGTTGTATCACCATCTGGAACATTCAGGCTAGTCAGCACTAGCTGAGAGGGGCTTAACATTTTTCTGACTGTAAACTTCTTTGGATTTCAGACTCACAACAATGTTGCTACCACACTTGTTTGAAAAAAAATCACTTACTTTCAGTCTTTGCTTTGCTATAAAGGAGTATCTAGGCTGGGTAATTTATAAAGAAAAGAGGTTTATTTGGCTCTTGGTTCTGCAGGCTGTACAGGAAGCACAGTGCCAGCATCTGCTTCTGCTGAGGGGTTCAGGCTGCTTCCGCTCACAGCAGAAGGCGCTGGGAAGCCGGTGAGTCACATGGCGAGAGAGGAAGCAAGAGAGAGGTGCCAGCTCTTTTTAACAGTCAGTTCTCATGGGAACTCAAAGGAGCAAAAACTCATTCATTACTGCAAGGATGACTCCAAGCCATTCTTAAGGGACCAGACTCTGTGACCCAAACACTACCCACCAGATGCCACCTCCCACACTGGAGATCAAACTTCAATGTGAGATTTGGATGGGACAAACATCCAAACTGTATCAGCCATCATCTCACAATCCAGAAATTTATCTCCTTTTCCTTCTTTTCTGTAGTTTCACCACCTACTATAGAAGCACTGTCTCTCTCTCTCTCTCTCTCTCTCTCTCTCTCTTTTTGAGATGGAGTCTCGCTCTGTCACCAGGCTGGAGTGCAGTGGTGTGATCTCGGCTCACTGCAACCTCCACCTCCTGGGCGCAAGCGATTCTCCTGCCTCAGCCTCCCGAGTAGCTGGAACTACAGGCACATGACACCACACCCAGCTAATTTTTGTATTTTTAGTAGTGACGGGGTCTCACCATGTTGGCCAGGATGGTCTTGATCTCCTGTCCTCATGATCCACCCTCCACGGCCTCCCAAAGTGCTGGGATTACAGGTGTGAGCCACCGCACCCGGCCCAGAAGCACTTTCTAGAGGGGCCCACAGAAGTGAATTTCCTCTTCCATTGCCTTGATGTACCCAGTTGTTAATTCATTAACACTGGACTTACTGCCAACAGCACTGCCACTCACGCTGAAGGCAGCTCATCCAGCCCAGGTACTGTCTCCACAGGCACATCGCAGCCTCTTGCACTCAGAGACAGTAGCAGCACTTCAGCGCCATGCCTGGGGGCATTTTTATACAGCAAAATCACCAACAAAAGCACAAAAATGCAAAAGGATGGCTTTGGATAGACAGCAGGAAGGACCGTTTGTCTACAGTATGAGAGCTGGGACAAGAAGGCAGAGGGATCACCTTGCTTCACCTCAGCTGGGAACAAGTGCCTTGGACTACTCAGATTCTCCCCTTCTCTGTGCAAGTCTGTGAATGACTGTGCAGCCACAGGTTTACAAACACATTTTAGTGAAGAGGTGAATTCACAGGTATGGAATCCACAAATAATGAGATCGGACTGTAAGACTGGAGATCAAGATAGAGGCTGCTGCCAAGTGAAAGGCTGGCTCTTGTCCCAGAAGCTGTGGACTGCCACTGGACAGTTTTAAGCAAGGAAGTGGCTTGATCTGTATTGTAGGAACAGCACCTTTCCTCAACAAAGTGTGGCTTGAAGAGAGGAAGATGAAAGACAGGTTAAGAGAAGGATGTATCCAGGGGAGGATGAAGGATGAACGGAGCCAGGGGTAGAGGTCCTCTGAGGAGCTGACCTAAGCGCTCTGTCAGTCTTGGGTCCTGGTGATGGGGCGGCTGTGAGTGGCGAGGGGGAGGCATTGAGGACAGCACCACGGTCCCTGGCTGGGGCACATCCTGGGGCATAGGGCAGTGATCAAGGACCCTAGCCTTGGAGTCAGACACCACTGATTTTAAATCTAGTCTTCACCACTGGCGGGCTGTGTGGCTTAGACATGCTCCTCCCCTTCCCTAAACCTCAGTTGTTTCATCTCTAGTATAAAGATTCCATGTGCCAGGAAGAACACACCCCCTGGAGTTATTCTGAGATTGAAATGAGTGCTGGTGCTTTCCACCTAAACAGGGAAATGGGGAAGAAACAGTATATGGGGTGGGAGGGAGAAGGAGATGAGTCTGTCCAGGCGTGGGGAGTCGGACGTGCCTGTGGACACCCGTGGACAAATATCCTGAGGCCGCCTGATGTTTCCTGGGGCCAGGGGAGGGGAAGCTGGGGTGGAGACACAGACTTGGGCATTACTAGCAGGCAGGAGGTTGCTGCCACCATGAAGAGTGGGCAGTGCCAGGATCAGAGGGCCAGGGTCAAGCCTGCACTATTCCCACGTTTCAGAAGAGGCTGGGAAGGAGGTCAAGGAAGAGTAGCAGGAGGAGGAGGTGGAAAAGCAGGAGGGTGTGGAGGGACGGGAGGCAGGAGGAGGAATCCCAGGAGGGAGTGGCCGGGGTGACTGTTCTGAAAGCAGGGCCTGGAAGCCACAGTGCATCTGGGCTGCAAGGAACCCGAGAGGTCTTTCGGTCTAACCCTCTTTTAGTCTCTATCCCAGTCCAAATGAAGACATTGAGATTCAAAAGTAGAGTCGGTTGTTAATAAAACTACATTTCTTTTCTTTTCTTTTCTTTTTTAGATGGAGTTTTGCTCTGTTGCCCAGGCTGGAATGCAGTGGTGTGATCTGGGCTCACTGCAACCTCCATCTCCCAGATTTAAGCGATTTTCCTGCCTCAGCCTCCTCAGTAGCTGGGACTACAGGCACCTGCCACCACACCTGGCTAATTTTTTGTATTTTTAGTAGAGATGGGGTTTCACTGTGTTAGCCAGGATGGTCTTAATCTCCTGACCTCATGATCAGCCCGCCTCGACCTCCCAAAGTGCTGGGATTACAGGCTTGAGCCACCACGCACGGCCAAAACTACATTTCTTTAACAGACATTCTAAATTCAAAATTCTTCCTATTCAGTCACACTGGACTTTCTCCCAATGTGACAAAACTATTGAGATTTTGTTGACTTACTGAATAACCGTTAACTTTGCCATGTGCCAAGATGCTGTGTAGTCAAACCGCGCCTCTGAAATCTATTTTTATTTTACATGTAACAAATTTTGCTGTAAACAATAAATTTAAAAACAATAGTCATAACTCATTAAACTGTATATTTTAATTTTTTAATATATGTTATTACACCCAGTGAAACTTAGTTTTAAAAAACAGAATAAAAAGTTGAGCTATTAAAACTAAAATGTAATTATTTGCTAATTTGTATAAGAGACCCAAGAAATACAAACAATATTTGGAAATTGATCCTTCTTACACCCTTGAGGGAATCACTTATCCCTTATTATGTCTTGCTTTTCCTCAGTCTTGCAAGACTTCACATAGTTAATTAATATGTATGAAGTTCTTGAATATAAATATTAAATATTTGATGATATTGTCTAGTAAATATTATCTAACTGCATTTATAAATAGTAGCATTTTTACAGCCAGGCTATAATTACTAAATAAAGCACATTTAAAATATATACAAATCTATGCATATTTATTTTTTCCTATGCAAGTAGGAAAAGAAAGTCGAAATTATGCAAAAACAAGGTAGGAAAATATGCCTATCATGTAAGATTGTTTCCATTGATCAATATAATTTTTAAAATTTTGTGATGATTCTTTTTTTTTCACTGAATTGGTTATATAATTTGCACTCTTCCTAACTGAGATATTAATAAAATTGCATATGCTGTTAATAGCAGGAAACTATAAGAACTGCTGGCTTTATTCATAGTTAATAAAGAAAACCAGATGATGAAATTGTCTGAAAATAAGCCATTTTGTTTATTTAAAAGTTATGTCTGCTCCAAGGATCCAAGTAATGAGCTTTGAATTTTTAGAGGAAACGTTGCTATAAATCAGGGTATTGCAACCTCAGCATTACTGAGGTTTGGGGCGGCTGGATAACTCTGTTGTGGGGGCTGTCTGGTGGCCTCTGGGAGGTTTAGCAGCCTCCCTGGCCTCTGCCCACTCGATGCCAGTAGCACCCCCTGCCTCATTTGTGACAACCAAATGTCCCCAGAGGCAAAATCGCCCTCAGTTGAGAAACACTCCTATAAATAGCACGTTCATGCAGTGGTGGGTGTACTTTTACATGTGTTGGGGACGGGCCCATAGGTTTAGCGGAAAGTCCTGGGGTTCCAAATTGGCATTTCCCAGCAGCTGGGCTGATGCGGCAAATTTCAGTTGCTAGGACCTCCAGGCAGAAAGTGGAGGTGCAATAGGGACTGTTTGCATGCTGCCTTGGCAGAGTTGGGGTGACAAGTACATCTCATCTGTTCACAGACACTGCCAGGCCCTCTCAGAGCTCCTGCAGCTAGGGAGCCTTTTGTTTTGCCCTCAATTCTCCAAAATAACAATCTAAAAGATTTCCTTAATCTTTAACTGTGTTACAGACATGTTTCATGTCCTTTGCAGGGACATGGATGAATCTGGAAACCATCATTTTCAGCAAACTGACTCAAGAACAGAAAACCAAACACTGCATGTTCTCACTTATAGGTGGGTGTTGAACAATGAGGACACATGGACACAGGGAGGGGAACGTCACACACTAGGGTCTGTTGGGTGGTCGGGGGCTAAGGGAGGGATAGCAGGGGGTGGGGAGATTGGGGAGGGATAACATTGGGAGAAATACCTAATGTAGGTGACTAGGGGATGGAGGCAGCAAACCACCATGGCATGTGTATACCTATGTAACAATCCTGCACATGTACCCCAGAACTTAAAATATTATATATATATATATATATATATATATATAAACATGTTGACACTTCGCCAAACCAAAACCTGATGAAATATATTCTGAGTTTTCTATTTTCCTACATAAAAACTTAAAAACAACAGGCTGGAGGAAAGACTGTGTAGAGAAGATACAGGAAGTGGTGTTATAAAGCTGGAGGGGACCTTAGAGCTGAGCTTCCCCCCGACCCCACCCCCAGCTGCAAGTCCAAGATGAAGGTAGCAGCAGATTCGGTGTGTGGTGAGGGCCTGTTTCCTGGTCCATGATGGCACCTTCTCATTATGTCCTTACATGGCAGAAAGGGCCAACAAACTCTGGGGCCTCTTTTATAAGGCAGTAATCTCATTCACGAGGGCTCCACCCTTAAGACGCAATCACCTTGCAAAGGCCCTGCCTTCAAATACCATCACCTTGGGGGTGAGCATTTCAACATAGGAATTTGGGAGTGACACACAAGTTCATCCTACAGCAATTCTTGCTCAAGTGTTTGTGTGGACATATGGTTTCACCTCGCTTGGGTACGCCTTCATCTCTTGATAAGATTGGTGAATACATTCCTCTGTTTTTCCTGCCTCCAGACTTATTCTCTCAACCCACTCTCCAACCTTTTAGTCAAGTTTATTTATTTATTTGTTTTATTTTTTGAGACAGAATCTCACTCTGTCTCCCAGGCTGGAGTGCAGTGGTGTGATCTCAGCTCACTGCAACCTCCGCCTCCTGGGTTTGAGATATTCTCCTGTCTCAGCCTCCAGAGTACCTAGAACTATAGGCTCACACCATCATACTTGGTTAAATTTTGTATTTTTAGTAGAGACAGGGTTTCCCTATGTTGGCCAGGCTGGTCTCGAACTCCTGAACTCAAGCGATTCGCCTGCCTCGACCTCCCAAAGTGCTGGGATTACAGGCATGAGCCACTACGACCAACCTAGTTTACTTTTTTTAACATGTAAATCTTAAATGTGTAAATTGTATCATGCTGAGCTCTGTATGTAAAATCTTTCCATACCTTTCCATTGCACTGAGAAAAAAAATGCCAAAGCTTCATCTGGCCTTCCTCCTTAACCCCATCTCTGAGGGATGTGGCAGGGGAGTCGGAGATGGGGCTGGGAACACCCCTCTGTTTCCCCCAGCTTGCTTTGGGGTACAGTGCGGCTATAGTCCTTGGCAGCATGAACACTGTTGCCACTCACCTCTCTCCTGTGCGCAGCCCTCCATCCCCCAGGGCACTTCAGCTACCTGAAAGGGAAAAGCCGTGGTACCGCAGGTCCTCTTCTCTCCCGGGGCCCCTCCTGAAGACTCCAAGGCACAAGACCCCTGAAGGTTAGAGCTGAGAGGGCCTTGGGGAGCACCCGGCCTGGCTGGCTTTCTAGCTGTGCCCTAGGCAGCTACAGCGGTGGTGCTGGGAACCTGTCAGAGCTGGGAACCAAGGAGTGATGCTGAGTCCCAGGGCTCTGTGGATGTGTTTCCTGGCAGTTTTGTTTGAACAGAATTTTTATCAGCAGAAAGAAAAAGGGATCTGAGCCGGTGTGGTGACTCACACCTGTAATTTCAGCACTTTGGGAGGCTGAGTCGGCAGATCACCTGAGATCAGGAGTTTGAGACCAGCTTGGCCAACATGCGGAAACCCCGTCTCTACTAAAAATACAAAAAGCCAAATGCAGTGGCTTACCCCTGTAATCCCAGCACTCTGGGAGGCCAAGGCAGGCAGATCACTTGAGGTCAGGATTTCAAGACCAGCTTGGACAATATGGTGAAACCCTGACTCTGCAAAAAAACTATTAAAAAAATAGCCAGGTGTAGTGGGGAGCGCCTGTAATCCCAGCTACTCTGGAGGCTGAGGCAGGAGAATCGCTTGAACCCAGGAGGAAGGTTACAATGACCCAAGATTGTGCCACTTCACTCCAGCCTGGGTGACAGAGCAAGACTTCGGCTCAAAATAAATAAATAAGTAAAAATGCAAATACAAAAATTAGCCAGGAGTGGTAGCCGGTGCCTGTAATCCCAGCTACTTGGGTGGTTGAGGCAGGAGGATCGCTTGAACCCGGGAGGGGGAGGTTACAGTGAGCCGAGATGGTGTCAGTGCACTCCAGCCTGGGCGACAGAGAGAGACTCTGTCTCAAAATAAATAAATAAATAAATTTTAAAAAAGAAAAGAGGATCTGAGAACAGATGAATTTAATCCAGACTTATTCATTTATAGAGGAGGAAACCGAGGCTAAGGCAAGCGCAGCTCCTTCTTCTCCAGGCCAGAAGCCAGGAGTTGCTGTCCTCTCCCGGCGACTCACGGACACTTGGCAGTCAGTGGGCCTGCCTTCCCCAGGAAGCCTACGGAGTCACCAGAGCAGGGTCAGCGCTCCGGGACACCAGGGCACAGAGTGGACGCTGGAGAGAAACAGGACAGGGCGCTTCCAACCAAAGCCAGAAACAGCAGCGGCCGCCTGCTCGGGCGGGGCAGTGACCAGGAAAGTGCCGCCTCCAGAAATGCCATCCCAGACCGCGGAGAGCAAAACCTCAGAGGAGGCCTCACGTGACCAGGCTTTAAAGAAAGTTTGGGGGAGGGGTCCCAGAAATAAACTAAGGAAGCGAGGAAAGAAAGGCGCTGGGTGCGAGCCGCAGGAGAGGCTCTGGGAGGCGGGAGGCTGAGCTGTCCCCCTCCCTCCTCCCTCCCTCCGGACCCAGCCCGGGGGCCGCAGCTGTCGGGATCCAGCTGCAATTTTTCAAACCAATTAAGGAGAAGTGCCTCGGTCTCAGGAGGGAGCGCTGTCGGCCTCTCCAGAGTCAGCAGGCACAGACCAGGACCTTGGAAGACGCGATCTGAGGGTTCTAATTGATCCCCTTTAAGGAAATCAAAAGTAGCAGCAGCTGCCCTTTAGACTTTAAACTACTGAAGGGGCTGTCTCTCTTTCACCAGAGGTTTTCCACGGAGCGCGCGGCTTCCCGGCTGCCTGAACTCTTTGCAGGCCGGCAGGTTTTCCTCGCCATTCCCATTGTCTCCAGCACAGGCCTGTCCTGCTTTCAGTAATCAGCCTCCTCCAAATTGCTTTCGGTGTGACATTGCCATGCGAAACAGAGAGAACCAAGTCTCTGTGGCTGAGGAAACTCACAAAGACTTTGCGCACGGTCTGAAACCGCCAATCCTCTCTCAGTTGCAATTGAGTGAAAACAAACGGGTGGAGTGAAGCAGAGACCGAGAGCCAAACCTCTTGGGTTATTCTGCAACCCTTGTAGACCAAACCAGTCAATGTCCCTCAGTTTGTTTGTCATGTGTGGATGTTTCTTCAGAAAAAAAAAAGCCCGACGTACCTGATTTACCTGCGAGCCTGAGATCAGAAGAGGAAGATCAGAAGAGAAAGATCTGGGCTTCTGACCTCGCCTTGGGGAAGACGTGAAGTCAGGGCATTGCTGTCCTTAGGCCCCACACCCACCTCTGTCTTCCAGAACACGAAAGCAGGAGTGCTTCTGCTCTTAATAAAAATGTAGTGGCAGCAGAATCCTCACCGACTGTTGTCAGTGCAATGTTATCCATGGAGACATGGAACCCCAACATGGCCCATCCTTGCCTGGTGTCACCTTCCAAAAGATAATAGCCTGACAAAAAGTAGGGCTGAAAGCAGCCCAAATCTTTATGCAGTCCTTTGAAGGAACTCAAAGAGGAACAGTTGTTCTTAAGATACAGCAAAACATCTATTAAAAATTATGTCTCTTGATCTCCCCCGCCCTCCACACTCCCCTGCCCCCACTATAGCAGCCTCCTGAAGACTTTGCCTCTGACACCCTCAACTGTCTAAGACCCAGCCCGCAGGGCCCCTCTCTCTCCTCCATCTCCTTCATT
Source organism: Cacajao melanocephalus (assembly GCA_963573385.1). Taxonomy (NCBI): domain Eukaryota; kingdom Metazoa; phylum Chordata; class Mammalia; order Primates; family Pitheciidae; genus Cacajao; species Cacajao melanocephalus. The sequence goes on from CAUYLG010038359.1 coordinate 11,770, forward strand.
CCCCATTCTCTCTCTCTCTCTCTTTCTCTCTCTCTCTCTCTCTCTCGGCAGGGTCTCACTCTGTCACCCAGACAGGAGTGCAGTGGCACAATCATAACTCACTGCATTCTCAAACTCCTGGACTCAAGTGATCCTCCCACCTCAGCCTCCTGAGTAGCTGGGACTATAGGCATGCACCACCCACCTGGCTAATCTTTTCATTTTTTTGTAGAGGCAGGAGTCTCTCTGTGTTGCCCAGGCTGGTCTCGAACTCCTGAGCTCAAGCAATCCTCCCACCTCGGTCTCCCAGAGTGCTGGGATTGCAGGTGTGAGCCAACACACCTGGCATCTGCCTATCTCTTTATTCTATTATCCATTTAACCTTTCTGGATGCTATAATTTTCTTTTAAAAATTTTTTCCTAGCACCTGGGTTCTGCACAAAGTACATCCCAGAAACCAGGAAGTAATCTAGCAAGAAAGTTGGAAGTAACAAGAGGAACGAGGAGGAGGAAAACTGTTCAAAAGTAAATATGTGAAGTTTTTTGTCCCTCCTTTGTTTCATCTTTGTGGGGCTCTGCTCAAGGGGAGCTTGTTTATTGCACCTCCCTGGGAGGCTTGGCCTCAGCACCACACCCACCTCTGCCTTTTCTCCTTCTGGCAGGTCAGGAACCCCACAACCTGGGAGCAAAGACCCTGGCTTAAGGACTTCCTCCCTCCCTCCTCCAGATCCTCTGTGTGTAGCAGGCCAAGGGCACTCATTGTGTTGTGCCTTTGGCCACTAAATGGACTGTGCTGCCAGTCAGTGCCAGCATGAGACAGCCCAGCCCCGAGTCTGAGAAGGCTGGAGGTGTCTCTGGATCAGTACCACCCATACTGGGGCTTGTGAGAAGTCAAGAGAAAGTGGCTAAAGGATTGAAGCAATCCTGTTTGTCACCCACCCAACCGCACTGAGAGTAAATAAGGGCGTGGAGTCTACACACTGCAGCGCAGCCTGGCTCCGGGTGCAGAGGGAGCAACCCGGACTGGGGTGTGTGGACCTCACTGGTCACTTCTGTGAACTTGATGCTTTCCCATGCACCTGCCAGCACATCCTCAACACACCTTGCTCTGGACATTTCAGGCCACCATGTGGAGTAGAGGGAGGATGTGTTTTGGAGCCGTTCACACGTTTCCAGCCCTACATGGAGTCAGTGTGGGGCATCCACCTTGGGCCACAGCCCCGCAAAAGTGCTGATCTGGACCTAGTCTCATGCTGTTGCTGTCTGTTCTCATCCTTGACCATGATATGAGATCCCATCATTGGAGAGCCATGGCACGATGTCTAAGGAAAAAGGAAAAAGAGCAAGCAGCATTTCCTTCTGGCCCCTCCTAAAACACCCGAGCGGGTCATGCAGTTCATTTAGGAGTGCAGAACACCCAGCAGTGTGCACAGACTTTATTGAGCACTACTGCCTATGAACTCAACAAGGGCCTGCAGCCTAGAAAATTCGGGCAAGGCCACAGTAGCCCTCTTAGATGCTGACCCCACCCTAGCAAGATCGCTTAGGACACCCTAGAAAGGAAGTCCACTGCCTATAGGCAGGGCCACTCCACTCAGAACCACCAGCGTTTATCCAGTAAACATTGAAGGGTAAAAAGGGTCGGAGACAAGAGACAGAAAAATTCTTTGTCTCCCACCTAGAGATATAAGACATTCTGAATGATTTTGCTGCCCTTCATGTGGTAGCTCTGTAACCCCAACACTTTGTTTCCTTTTTTCTTTATTATTTTTGCTCTTCTCCTTTTCTTTATGTTCTTCTTTATTCTTTTCTGTTTTCTTATTTTTCTTTTCCTGTGTTTTTCAGTCTTTTAAGAAAATCTTTGGTGTTGTTTTTTCAGCTTCTCCTTTATTCTTTGATGTATGTTTTGTCTTCCTTCCTCTTTTCCCATTTTAAATTTTATGTTTATCGTATTTTCATTTAGTTTGCTAGTACTATTAACAATAGTTAATGTTTAGTATTTTAGTTGTTAGTATTTTTGATTAGTGTAGTTGGCAAACCATATGCCGTAGGGCCTCATGGCCATCTCTGCTGAGCACACCCTTATTGACAGCAAATGGCATCTCTAGACCATTTTCCAGAGCAGCTTTCTCAAGGTGAGGTTGGCTTACCACGGTTCTAACTGGGACTGAGGTGGCTGTGAAGGTCATTAACAAGAGTCAGCAAAGCTCCTCCAGCCTCCAGAGATGACACTTTCAAGTACAGAGCATGAAGGCCCTGAATCACCTCAACACTGTGAAACTACTGGAGGTTCTGGAAACCCAGGAACACTCTCCCTAGTTATGGCTGCTGCTAGTAAAGGAGAAGGTGTTCAATTACTTACTGGGCCATGACCACATGAAGAGAGAGAAGCTAGAGACTAAATTCACCTGATAGCATCCTCTGGGCAGTACTGCCACCAGAACAGGATTGTTCACAGAGACTAAAAGCCAGAGAACCTACTTTTGGATGCTGACCTGGACATCAAGGTTGCAGATGTTAGCTTCAACAATGAGTTCACCTTTGGAAATAAGCTAGATACCTTCTGTGGCAGTCCCCCTTATGCTACCCTGGAATTCTTCCAGGACCAAAAGTAGCATAGCTGCGTGGTAGATGGGGGCAACCTGAAAGTTATTCTTTACACCATGGTTACCTGCCTTTTAATGGAATGAAATTTAGGGAGCTGCAGGAGCAGGCACTGAGCAGAACATATCGTATTTCTTTTTTCATGTCCATGGAATGTGAGAACTTGTTTTGTAACACTGTAAACATTGTTACATATTTTAAAACATTGTAAACTATATCAAAATAGCACATTGTGTCCCATAAGGTATACTATTATTATTTATCAGTTAAAATTAAAAATTTTAAAAAACACTATCGACAAAGTAAAAAGACAACTCACAGAATGAGAGAAAATATTTGAAAATGACATATCTGATAAGGGATAAGGGATAAGGGAGCTTGTAATTATCATAATAAGCTTCCCAAGGCTATGGGAGCCCACATCTTGCAAAAGAAAAACCCACCAAAATCTCATAATCCCTTCATAATAAGGGATTAATATCCAGAATGTACAGAGAATTCCTAACATTCAACAACAACAAAAAGATTTGAAAATGGGTGAGAACTTGCATAGACCTTTCTCTAAAGAAGATTTACAAATGGCCAATAAGTATGTTGAAAGATATTCAGCATCACTAACATTAGGAAATGCAAATCAAAACTACAATCAGATACCATTTCATATCCATTAGGATGGCAACTATAAAAAAACAGATGTTGGTGAGGATATGGAGAAGCTGGAATCCTTGAGCACTGTTGGTGGGTATGTAAAATGGTACAGTCACTATAAAAAAACAGCATAAAAGATTGGCTCTTCAAAAAATTAAAAATAGAATTACCATATGATCCTGCAATTCTGCTTCTGGATATATACTTGATATGGTTTGTCTGTGTCCCCACCCAAATTTCATCTTGAATTGTAGTTCCCATAATCCCCACATGTCATGGGAGGGACCTGGCGGGAAGTAATTGAATCCTGGGGGCAGTTTCCCCCATGCTATTCTCATGATAGTAAGTTTTCATAAGATCTGATAGTTTTATAAGGGGCTTCCCCTTCACTTGGCTCTCATTCTTTTCCTTCCTGCTACCATGTGAAGAAAGATGTGTTTGTTTCCCCTTCTGTCACGATTGTAAGTTTCCTGAGGCCTCCCCAGCCATGCTGAACTAGCAGTCGATTAAACCTCTTTTCTTTATAAATTACCCAGTCTCAGGTATGTCTTTATTAGCAGCATCAGAATAGACTAATACAGTAAATTGTTATTGGGTAGTGAGGTGCTGCTGTAAAGATACCTGAAATGTGGAAGCAAATTTGGAACTGGGTAACAGGCAGAGGTTGGAACAGTTTGGAAGGCTCAGAAGTCAGGAAGATGTGGGAAGGTTTGGAACTTCCTAGAGACTCATTGAATAGCTTTGACCAACACGCTCATAGTGATATGGACAATGAAGTCCATGCTGAGGTGGTTTCAGATAGATGAGGAACTTGTTGGAAACTGGGTAAAGGCATGCTTAGTATGCTTTAGCAAAGAGATTGGTGACATTTTGCCCATGCCCTAGAGATCTATGGAACTTTGAACTTGAGAGAAATGACTTGTATCTGGCAGAAGAAATTTCTAAATGGCAAAGCATTCAAGAAGCAGCAAAGCATAAAAGTTTGGAAAATTTGCAGCCTGACGATGTGATAGAAAATAAACCCCCCATTTTCTGGGAAGAAATTCAAGCCAGCTGTAAAATTTGCATAAGTAAAAAGGAGCCAAATGTTAACTGCCAAGACAATGGGGAAATGTCTCCAAGGCATGTCAGACACCTTCACAGCAGCCCCTTCTATCACAGCCCTGGAGACCTAGGAGGAAAAAATGGTTTCCTGGGCCAAGTCCAACCTCCCACCCCCACTGTGTGAAGCCTCAGGACTTGGTGACCTGTGTTCCAACTGCCTCAGCCTGACTAAAAGGGACCAAGGTACAGCTCAGGCCATTGCTTCAGAGGTGGCTCCAATGGCCTTGGGCAGCTCCAGCTCTGTGGCTTTGCAGGGTGCAAGCCCCAAGCCTTGGCAGCTTCCACGTGGTGTTGGTCCTGCAGGTGCACAGAAGACAAGAATTGAAGTTTGGGAACCTCCACCTAGATTTCAGAGGATGTATGGAAATGACTGGATGTCCAGGCAGAAGTCTGCTGCAGGGGTGGAGCCCTTATGGAGAACCTCTGTTAGGGCAGTGTGGGTGGGAAACATGAGGTCAGAGCCCCTACCACAGAGTCCTCACTGGGCCACTGTCTAGTGGAGCTGTGAGAAGGTGGCCACCATCCTCCAGACCCCAGAATTGTAGATCCACGAACAGCTTGCTCTGTGTGCCTGGAAAAGCTGCAGACACTCAACACTAACCCATGAAAGCAGCTGGGAGGGGGGCTGTACCTTGCAAAGCCACAGGGGCAGAGCTGCCCAAGGCCATGGAAGCTCACCTTTTGCATCAGCATGACATGGAGCCAAAGGAGATCATTTTGGAACTTCAGGGTCTTATGACTGCCCTAATGGATTTTGGAATTCCATGGGACCTATAGCCCCTTTGCTTTGGACAATTTCTCCCATTTGGAAGGGATGTATTTACCCAATGCCTATATCCCAATTGTATCTAGGAAGTAACTAATTTGCTTTTGAGTTTACAGACTGATAGGCAGAAATGACTTGCCTTGTCTCAGATTAGACTTTGGACTTGGACTTTTGAGTTTATGCTGGAAAGAGTTAAGACTTTGGAGGACTGTTGGAAGGGCATGATTGTGTTTTGAAATGTGAGGACGTGAGATTTGGGAGGGGCCAGCAGTAGAATTATATGGTTTGGTGTGTTCCCACCCAAATCTCACCTTGAATTGTAGTTCTTATAATCCCCAGGTGTCATGGAAGGGACCCAATGGGAGGTAATTGAATCATGGAGTGGTTTTCCCCATGCTATTCTTGTGATAGTAAGTTTTCACTAGATCAGATGGTTTTATAAGAGCCTTCCCCTCTTTGCTTAGCTCTCATTCTTCTCCTTCCTGTTGCCATGTGAAGGACATGTTTGCTTCCCCTTCTGCCATGATTGTATGTTTCCTGAGGCCTCCCCAGCCATGCTATTTAATTAACTGTGAGCCAATTAAACCTCTTTCATTTATAAATTACCCAGTCTCTGGTATGTCTTTAATTAGCAGCATAAGAATGTACTAAATACAGTACCGAAGGCAGGGGCTTGAAGAGATATTTGTACACCCATATGTATAGCAGTATTATTCACAATAGCCAAAGTGTGGAAGCAACCCATGTGTCCATTGATGAGTGAATGGATAAACAAAATATGGAACATCTATACAATGGAATGTTAGACTTAAAAAGCAAGAAATTTGCAATGTGCTATAACATGCATGAACTTTGAGGACATAAAATCAGCCAGTCACAAAAAGATATATGTTGTATAACTCTACATATGAGGTACCTAGAGTTGTCATATTTATAGAGACAGAAAGGAGAATGATGGTTACCAGGGGCTGGGAGGAGAAGGGATGAGAATTATTGCTTAATGGATAGAGTTCCAGTACGAAAAGATGAAAAGCATTCTAGAGATGGATGGTGGGGATGATTGTACAACATTGTGAATGCATTTGATGCCACTGAACTATAACACTCAAAAATGGCTAAGATGGTAAATTTTATGTTATGTGTATTTTACCACATTAAAAAAATTTGGAAAAAGAAAAAACCCACCAAAACCAAAAACCTGATCCTCATCCCTAGTGAGATAAGGTGCTTTAGAGGAAATCATGAGGGACCCATGGATGAACATGGACGATGAAGAGCAACTGAAACCTTCCATTCAGCCACTTCCTGACTACAAGGACTTCCCACTCACCCACTGGGCAGAATTGGTGGCAGAGCATATGCTCTGAGCTTGTGCTATCCACTGCCCTTGGCTCAGGCCTCTGGGCAGCTACTGTGTGCTTGCATGGTGTTAGAGCTAAATGAGTAAAACGGAACACTTGTCCTTATAGAGCAAACACACCTGTGCACTTGGAAATTCATTCACAAGTATTTATTCAGCACCTTTCCATGCCTAGCAACAAGCAAGTCATAAGGCAGCATTTCTCTGCTTTTCTTTGTTGAATAATGGAGATAAGTACAGAGAGGGAGCATTTAATTTAGTCTGAGGAAGGAAGTTAGGTTCCTATAGGGAGTGATGACTGAATAGCTGAATGGTGGAAGTTAGCTGACCAGGGAAGGAAGAGGGCAGGCTTTCAGAGACCTAGCACCAAGAAAGACAGTAGAAAGTGCATTTCAGCAGTGAGCACAGGGCTAAGTGGGTGGTAAAAAACAGCACTTCTTTCACCTGGAAAAATAGGGCAGAGGAAACGAGTTTTAGGCTGTTGCAGATCAATAGAGGCAAAAAACATGCTTTATTCACCTTACTGGGTTGCCTGAAATGCAGACTATGATTAAGAAGATTTCAGATGCATAAACATGATGCTTTCCAGAAGACGCTCTGTATGACACAAGATAAATTTTGCCACAAGATAAATGTTTGCCACTTGATAAATAGGTCCCAGGGTAAAATTGGTTCAAAAATGCAAATGTCCATTGGGAATCTGAAAAGGGGAAATTCCATGGCTTCCCAGGATGCGTGGACAGCTTTTCACCTGTACACCTGGAGAAACTGGGCACTCCTTGGGAAATGCCTTACCAGTGCTCCAGTGGCAAGGATGCTCCCTGGCAGGTCTAACTGGTCTGGATATCCATGAAGACTCACTGCTCTTCTGAGGGATGGACACAAGCTAGAAGCAGCTGGAGGGAGGGACTGAAGATGTGTTAATAATGGGAGGCCAACAACAGAGTGAGAGAAGCTGTCATTGCCTGAGTTTCACCTCTACCAGCTGCTCATCTGTTCTGTGCTGGAGACTGAGCCCTTCAGTTTCCCAAGTGCTGGCTTTCTACTGTGGCTGAAAAACATCTGCTCCTTTCTTCTCTCAACTTCTTTGCATTCTTCTGACCTCTTAAGGTGGAACAGTGACTCACATGAACAGTGGAGTAGTAGCTATTTTTACAGCTGGAATACAGGTTGGGAGAAATGAATTCCTGATAGGGATAGGAGAAGTTGATGGGGACATAGTTTCATCTATTTTGGTTCTTTGACACTTGAGAAAATTGTGCTTTCTAATAAATTGGTTTTGAGAGTAAACACAAGATAACTTTCCTTTTTTTAGTGAAAAGTACTTCAGAGATATCTCTCATCTATACTGGAAATGTCAGTGTTATCAGTGAGGGCTGGTCATTCAGAGAGGATCTGACCTACTCTCAGACATGATAGGAAAAAAGGCAATGGATTTCTCTGGATTCTGAAGACCCTCTACTCCTGGGTCACCTGTAAAAGGTGATCATTGCCCCAGTTACTCTCCTGATGTCGCAATGTGCCTTCTAGGTGTTAATTTCAGTGAGTATTTGGTTTGTGTTTTTCATGATGCTCATAGACTTCTAAAATTCTATGGGTAAAAGAAGTCTTTACAGAGGATGGCAGATGGTGCATTGGGTTTGATGTGTTCTTGAACTGTTAGTCGAAGTAGCTTTTAGGGTGGGTCTAGAAAGATTGGTAGGACTTGGGCATGAGCAGAAGGGAGGAAACCGTGAGTAGAGGGTGGAGTGTGGCCTGTGGGATGTGTTGGGGGTTTGCGTTCCTGTGTTTATTTACCTTTCTCTCTTGTCATAATTGAATGTGGCCTCTGTGCCTTATAGGAGACAAGGTTAGAACTATGCAGGGGTGAAGAAGTGAGGGTGTTCAGACAGGGACATGTGCAGAGAGCAAGATTTTGCACTAAGCTTTGTTGTGTCTACTTCGTTTCCATTTGGTTGGGGTCTTCTGTGTTTAGCTCATACCCTAGAGTCATTTTTCATCCACATAGAAATCTATCATATAACTGCTTAACTTTTGAAAGGTTGTGTTGTCTCTAAAATTAAATCTGGTTAAATGTGGGACCCTCCAGCTACCAACCCCCTCTCCCTCCTTTCCACCATCCCTGTCACACATTGGCTGTCCTTAGAAATGAAGTAGCTTTTCCCAGAATCCTTAGTCAAGATGAACTCGATGCCTGCTCAGCTGCTTTCACACGTGTTATGACACACACAAAAATGAAGCTACAAACATTTATGTGTGGAGGAATGTAAATGTCTTGTATTATTTCCAATTAGCTCTTGGTGCCGAAGTCTTGTGGGTGTTTTTGTCTCCAACATGTGAGATGGGAAAAAATGTGAGAAATTCATTAGTTTAAAAAGTGTCATTTATAGGAGGAAGAAAAGAGAGACCTCTGTGCACTTAAGTGAGTGAAACTTCACACAACTATTTTTGGCTTGCAGTTTGAAGCGGGAGGGGAATCATCTTTACTTTGGGCAGGAACCTCCGAGTAGAAGTATCATGTGTTAATAAGGCAAGAAAGTCTCAAAATAGCTACTTTCTTCTCTCTTTCTCCAGAGTGGGCTAATGACCTCCCATCCAGGCTTTCTCCTTTACTTTCCCCTTCTCTTTGCAGATGATGTCACAAGGTTCTGCAGACACCCTCTGTGATCTTCACAGCTGTGCAGAACTCACTCTAGTGCCCACATTCTTCTAAGATGAGGGAAGATACCCTAAGCCTCTGTCCTCTGAGACTGTCCCCACACAGAGGGGACAGAGACCTCATTAAGGGTGGGATTCTGGAGCTTTTTCCAGAGCCAGACTAGTTGATAAAGCCACTGGAAAGTTCTAGAAAGGTCTTTAATTGAACATTTCATGGCAGTTTTTTTGGCTGTCCTCAAGGCTAAGGTGCAACCTTTTTTGTCACTTTCTCCTTTAATATGACTAGCACAGTGCCTGACACATAATAATACTCAATTAATAGTATTTTACCTCTTTTCCTTTCAAGGGTGTAAAAAAAAAAGAACTTTAGAAGGAATAGAGACAATTATGTGTGGCTGAAGTGAGGATCAGAAATGTTTTGTAGATGAGGCTGATTTGAGCCAAGAATTGAAGGGCAGGTGCATTCACCAGATACTATAACCACCTGGTATATTTTAGGTTCTGCTATGGAATAAGAAATAATGATGACCAAAAACAAACACAAAGGTTTACAATCTGGTGAAGCAGATAAATGCTCACCAAAAAAATCACACAAATAAATATAAATGTGCTTGGGAAGCAATCTAAATGTCCCATAGGAAAACGGTGAAATAAATTGTGACATGTTCTTTTATTTTAATACTATATTGCCATTGAAATTGTTTCAAAGAATCATAAAATTATTACAATAACACTGGTATATTAAAAATTGGATATCAAAATACAGAATATAATCTCTATTTTATAAAAATAAATGCATGTTTGCCTATGATAGGGAAACTGGTTATACATACAATGAACAGTGGTTTTCCCTGGTGATGGATTAGGAAGCATAGAGCATGTTCTGATTAAGGATGGATGTTTTGCCAGGTGGCAAGTGGATTTGTTTTTCCATTGTTTGAATTTACAATTAGACACTTCACATGCTTTAAATGAGGATTTAAAGCTTTAGCATGGATTCTTTCTTCAGTTGTTTTCCATTTGGCTCTGATGAGCAGGAGTAAGGTGAAGGTCAGCAAGCACTTGTTGAGCTGGGTTGTGTGGTTCTGGCAATAGTTTGTCTGGTTATGGGTTTTGTCTTTTTTTTTTTTTTTTTTTTTTTTTGAGATAGGGTTTCACTCTGTCACCCAGGCTGGAGTGTAGTGGCATGATCAGAGTTCACTGCAACCTCAACCTCCCAGGTTTAAGTGGTCCTCCTGCCTCATCTCCCAAGTAGCTGGGACAACAGGTGCACCCCCATGCCTGGCTAAGTTTTTTGTATTTTTTTTTAGTAGAGATGGAGTTTTGCCATGTTGCCCAGGCTGGTCTTGAACTCCTGGGCTCAAGTGGTCTGTTCACCTCGACCTCCTAAAGTGCTGGGATTACAAGCATGAGCCACCATGCCCAGTCTCATCTGATATTTTTGAAGGCAAAAACTTGTGTCCAAGGAGAAAGTTCTAAGAAATGCTTCCACTGATGATGATGAGAGTTTGATTTTCAAGTGAGTGTTCCTGAGCATCTGATTAAACTATGTAATTAATAAATATCTGCATTGTTCTGGGTTAGTTTCATCATTTTGCAGTGATATCTCCCATCTTCCACATTTCCTTTGGAAGTCCCTGAAATATTAAAAGCCACTTTTAACAGCTGTTTAAGTCTATTTCTGTGCCTTTTTAAAAAAGTATCTGGGCATTTTTGAGCCTAAACTCAAAAGTATTTATTATGAAGGTACTGATGATATACCCACAAGAATAGAATAGGGCATATAATTCATTATACAATGTGAAAATTCTGAAAGGTTTTTTCCTCTGATCTGCAAAACTTTCTTTCAAGATAGTTTGTCATTCTATGCTCTATGATGTGCTTATTTTAAAGACCCACTGTATTGTTTAAGGTGAGAGATCCCTGTTACACTGAAGAAAATGGTGTACACAGGCTGTCTTGTATGCCATTTTTGCACAATAGGTAAGCCTTTCGAAAATGGGGATGTTTTTGCATTATGATCTGACAGACGCTGAAAAACCTCTTACTGCTTTCATTACACACAAAATGAGTAAAATGCAGCTGCCATCCCCGAATTTTACCAGGGTTCCTGACACCACCTGAGAGGACAGCGTGGACTGACCCAGTAGGGGAAGGACTCATCCCTGCTGGGTCTGAGGGAAGAACTGGAAGGAAGCTGGCTTCATTGAGGACTTCCCCAGCTCACTCTGGTTCTGCAGTGACAGCAGCTCCTATAGCACAGGGCTGTGCCATATTCAGAAGAGTGGGGATAATTGCAGGTAAGTTTTATATGCTTGAAACTGGCTGATAATTTACTTTAGGGATTTATTCTTTTTATCAATTGCTTTATAACCTATTCCATCTTTCTCTTTCTTTACCTGCCAACCACCGCTCTTTTTAGGGATTGCTGTGGGGAAGAGGCTGTAATTTTCTACCAAGATGTTGGTTACAATTCCATCCTATTATTTTGGGAAAATGTGGATCCTCCCACCTCTCAACCATCATCCCCTCCCTTTCTCAGTTCTTGCTCTGCTTCTTGCAAGTTTTTTGAAGATGTCGGGGAAGAAGCAGTTGAGCCATTTTGTGAGATGAGTTTCCATTGACCGACATAGGAAGAGAACACATACTGCAAGTATAAGTAGACTATGAACTGTGGACAGTGTTTGAGGAAACCTGACTCTTTACTACTACGATCTGATGAAATGAAGGGTGGACTTGAGCCCTTTCGGGCCTTCCTGGCAGCCCCTGAGTCTCAGTCCCCTTCTAGGAAGAAGTGCACCAAGGCCACCGTGGGCAGGGAGGGAGGGTCACATGGCTCTCCATCAAGAACAGATCCCATCCCTCCTCTGCTTCATCCCTGCCTCCTGAGATTGTCATTCCATCCCTGCCATAGGATGAAGTTTGTTAGCAAGCTCTGGCAAACATCGGATTCCTTGTACTTCCTATAGACCCCACAGCTGCAGATCTCAAGAAACTTGAGCATTTATCAGAGATGGCTTTCAGTGGTAAATTGTTCCTTTTTGGTTTTGCTCAGTCTTTTTAGTTAGGAAAGGATGGTTGATCGTTGCTTGGCTATGGCACAGATGCACGGCAGAGCAGTTCCTTCTGGATCCCTCACCCCCTTGTAAGCTGGGAGCTCTGGTGGGTGCTTCTTAAATCTACTTTCTTTTTCTGAGTCAAAGAGGAGAGGAACTGCTGACATCCTGTGAGCCAGAGCGCCTGAAGCAAATCTATTCCCAGCTTGAATAGCTCAGGTAAGGAAATTGCCAGAATGACACATCACTAATTTTGCTTCCTGGTGCTAAGTGCACCTAGCGGGCATGCTGAGTACTGTTCCCTCCTGCCATCCAGTGGCGGCAGGGACTGGCATGGTCCCCACTGCTTGGCTGCCTCAGCTGCCTGTCTGTGCAGGGGCTATTTTCAGCTGTGTGCAGCCTCCAAACTTCAAGCACAAAGGATCACTCAGTCACTGGAGAGCAGGAGCCACAAGCACCTCTGGTAATTTATTGTGGGGCCCGGTAATCTTCCTACAGCTCAAGCAACAGGCTCCTAAACAAATATCAGCTAGAACTACTTGCATACATTATCAAGCCAGCCATGAAAAAATGTAAACCATTTGTTTAAAAAGATGCCTTAATTTATGCTTTTTAGTGATGTTAAATGACTAATCTTAATTATTAAGTAACACAAGGAGGGATGAAACATAAATGATCAAATATTTTCAATATATGCAATGTATATGATGGATAAATTATACTGTAATTACACTACTATAAGAAAACAGTCAACATGGTGATGGTAAAAAGTCATGAATAGACAGTTAACAAAAACAAAGTACCAAAGTTTAACAAAAAGATTTTAAGCATCACTAATATTAAAAATAGATATGAAAGCATGCTTTTTTTTAGCATCATGTTGGCAAAGATGGAAAAAAACTCACAACACGCTATATTGGGAAGGAACTGAAAAAAGTCCTTTCTCACATATTATTGGTGGGAGCACTCCCAGGGACGTTTTTGTAAAGCTGTTTGGCAACAGGTGATGACAGTTTGGAATATGCACACGCATTTTCTGACATGAGAATTTCTTACTTCTTAACTGATCCTAAGATAAGCGGACAAAGCCCAGGGGAGACTGGCCCAGGATGGCTGCGTGCAGCGTTATTTATTTCCTGGGCTGTCAGTGGAGAGCCTGCTTTGCCTCCTGTTCCCTCTGATGTGCAACTCACTAGATTTAGGGCTTATTCATAGCCCCAGAGCAAGCTCAAGGTACCCGGCTGGTGACTGAAAGGACATTTCTTCTGTTGGGGGTAGAACAGTCGCAGATTCTAGAGCAGGGGCCCTGACACTTGGTAAGGAGCATCCACTTTGTCTTTCCCTGAAACAAATCATTAACGTCTAGCACAGGGCAGTTGTGTCAGCTCTGCAGACAGGGCCTGGCCCATGTGGCTGCTGTCCCCGGAGATCAGCGCATCTGCTCTGAGATTCACCTGCAGGTCCTTAGCCAGGGCAGGTCTGGTCTCCTTCCCTAACTGGCACCAGCCAGGACTAGAGACTGAGTGGCCTGGGGCTCAGAGAAACAGCCGGGCTCCTCCTTTCCTCCTTCCTGTGTCACTTTTGTTAAAGCCTTGAGTTCCAGGAGCAGCAGCCTTCTCCCTCCACCCTCCGAAAAATAAAACGTTCTGGAGTCAGTCTGCTTTGTCATGCTGAATGGCTTCCCATGTGCAAGTGTCATCACATGGACAGAGTGGGGAATGGGGATCGTAGGACAGTTGTGCTATGGATTTTTTTCTCTAGAAGTGACTTTTGTAATTAGAAACCTATTTACATAACTTAGTATCAAATTACATATCAACCTCTAATAACTAACTCCAAATACTCTTCTATGAATTCATAGTGTTTTTTGAGGATTTTTGCATCTGTGTTCATCAAGGATATTAGTCTGTCATTTTCTTGTTTTGTTATGTCCTTCTCTGATTTGGGCATTAGGATGACACTGGCTTCATGGAATGATTTAGGGAGGATTCCATTTTTCTCTGTGTTTTGGAATAGTGTCAAAAGGATTGTTACCAATTATTTGAATTGAATGATAGAATTCAGCTGTGATTCTGTCTGGCCCTAGATTTTTTTGGTTGGCAATTTTTTTATTACCGTTTCAATCTCACTGCTTGTTATTGGTCTTTTCAGAATTTCTGTATCTTCCTGGTTTAATCTAGGAGGGTTGCATATTTCCAGGAAATGTATCCATCTCCTCTAGGTTTTCTAGTTTTGCGTGTAAACGTGTTCATAGTAGCTAATCTTTGGTATTTCTGTGGTTTCAGTTGTGATATCTCCTGTTTCCTTCTCCTTGAGCTTACTTAGATCTTCCCTCTTCTTTTTTTGCTTAATCTTGCCAATCATCTATCAATTTTATTTATCTTTTTAAAGAACCAGCTTTTTGTTTTATCATTTTTTTGTATTTTTTGTTTCAATTTCATTTAGATCTGCTCTGATTTTCATTATTTCTTTTCTTCTGCTGGATTTAGGTTTTGATTTTTCTTGTTTCTGTGAAGTGTGACCTTAGATTGTTTGTGCTCTTTCAGACTTTTCAATGTAGGCATTTAAGGCTGTGAACTTTCCTCTTAGCACTGCTTTTGCTGTATCTCAAAAGTTTTGATAGGTTGTGGCATTATTATCATTCAGTTCAAAGAATTTTTAAATTTCTATCTTGATTTTATTGTTGACCCAATGATCATTCAGGAACGGGTTGTTTAAATTCCATGTATTTGCATAGTTTTGAGGGTTTCTTTTGGAGTTGACTTCCCACTTTATTTCACTGTGATCTGAGAGAGTAGTTGATATAATTTTGATTTTCATAAATTTACTGAGACTGTTTTGTGGCCTATCCTGTGGTTTCTCTTAAAGAAAGTTCCATGTGCTGATGAATAGAATGTATATTCTGTAGTTGTTGGGTAGAATGTTCTGTATATATCTGTTAAATCCATTTGTTGCAGGGTATAGTTTAAATTCATTGTTTCTTTGTAGATTTTCTTCTGTCTTGATGACCTGTCTAGTGCTGTCAGTGGAGTATTAAAGTCCGCCACTATTATTGTGTTGCCATCTATCTCATTTCTTAGGTCTGCTAGTAATTGCATTATAAATTTATAGTGTTGGCTTGGTAGTGGCAAATTGTAAAATTCATATGGAACCACAAAAGACCCCAAATAGCAAGGCAATCTGGTGAAAGAACATAAAGACAACTCAATGGAATAGAACAGAGAACTCTGAAATAGGCCTACACAAATGGAGTCAACTGGTCTTTGACAAAGAGGTGAAGGCAACTCAATGGAGAAAGGAGTTTTTCCAACAAGTGGTGCTGGCCCAACCGAACATCCCCATGCCAAACAACAGCAACAACAACAACAACAAGAAGAACAACAACAAAACACAGAAAAAAATGAATCTAGACAGATACCTTTCAGAAAAATTGACTCAAAATGAATCACAGATCTAAATGAAAAATGCAAAACTATAAAACTCCTAAATAATAACATAGGAAATAACATATATGACCTTAGGTTTGGCAATGACTTCTTAGCAGAACAACAAAAGCAGAACCCATGAAAGAAAGAAATTGATAAGCTTGACTGCATTAAAAGTTCTCCTTTGTGAAAGACATTGTTAAGAGAATGAACAGATAAGCCACAGAGTGGGAGAAAAATGACGTTTTGATATGGCATTTGCAAATGACACAGCACCAGAGAAAAGATACAGATGACAGATAAGCATATTAAAAAGTGCCCAACATCATATGGTATTAGGGAATTGGAAATTAAAACAATGAGATACCACTACACACCTAGTTAGAATGGCTAAAATGTAAAACACTAAAAAGACCAAATACTGGGGAGGATGTGAAGCAATGAGAACTCTCCTTTCTTACTGGTGGAAATACAAAATGGTATTGCCACTTTGAAAGATACTTTGGCAGTTTTTTACAAAGTTAAATATATGCTTATCAATTCAGCAATCACATTCCTTGGTATTTACCCAAATGAATTGAAAACTTACCTCTAACAAAAACCTGTACGTGAATGTTTACAGCAGTTTTACTCATGACTGTCAAAACTTGGAAGCAACCAAGAGGTCCTTCAACAGGTGAATGGATAAACTGTGATATATGCATATAATGTAATATTATTTGGTGATACAAAGAAATTAGCTATCAAGCCACGAAAAGGCTTGGAGAAATCTTAAGTGCATAATGCTAAATAAAAGCAGCTATGCTAAAAAGGTTCATACATATTATTCCGACTATATGATATTCTGGCAAAGGGCAAAACTATGAAGATAGGAAAAAGATCAATGGTTGCCAAGGGTTCAGAGAGGAGAAAAGAAGAATGAATACGTAAAGCACCAAGTACCTTAAGAGAATTAAACTGTGATGGTGAATACTTGTCATGTCATTATCTATTTGTCAAAACCCATAGAATATGTAACGCAAAGAGGAAGCCCTAACATAAACTATGAACTTCAGTTAATAATAATGTTTTCAGATTGGTTCAGTACGTGTAACAGATGTATCACACTGTCATAAGATGTTAATAGTAAGGGAAACTGGTTGGAGTAGGGGTTACATGGGAATTCTGTGTACTTTCTACTCAATATTTCTGTAAACCTAAAATTGCCCTAAAAAAAAAGTCCATTAAAAAACAAATCAAAATGGATAACCATCAAGACTAGAATGGACAAATTTCAGTATATTTCTATCATTAAATACTATGCAATAATTAAATGAAAAGACTTGAATGTTAAATGTGATCCCCTTGGTGGTAACCCCTCCCCAAAAAAAAGATATAGACACCAAAGAAAAAGAGAAGGAAATTAATGTGCACTACAAAAAAGTCAGCGAAACACAATAGAAGACAGGAATGCAGGAAATGTGGGACACAATGCTCTCAGGGACATATTAAAAGTAATGGTGAAAGGCCAGGTGCCGTGGCTCACGCCTGTAGTCCCAGTGCTTTGGGAGGCTGAGGCAGGTGGATCATTTGAGGTCAGGAGTTTGAAATCAGCCTGGCCAACATGGGAAAACCCTGTCTCTACCAAAAAAAAAAAATTAGCTGGGCATTGTGGCAGGTGCCTGGAATCCCAGCTAGTCAGGAGGCTGAGGCAGGAGAATTGGTTGAACCCAGGAGGGGAGGTTGCAGTGAGCTGAGATTGCACCACTGCACTTCAGTCTGGGTGACAGAGGGTGACAGAGGGAGACTCCATGTCAAAATAAATAAAATAATAAAAGTAATGGTGAAAACTGCAACTATTTTTAAATCAAAATAATAGAAAACAAATAGCAAAATGACAGAAGTTCCTCCAATCAAATAGGTTGAAAGTGAAAGGACAGAAAAAGACATTCCATGCAAATACATAAAAAAAAATCAAGGATAACTATACTATTTCAGACAAAATAGACTTTAAATTTTAAAAATTAAAAGAAGTATATTACCTAACAAAAGATTCAATACAGGAAGAAGATATAACAATTATAAACATATATATACCTGATTATATACCATCAAAATATAGGAAATAAAAATTGACAGATTGAAAGGAGAAGCAGATCTACAATTGTAGACTTCCGTATCCTACCCAAGAATAGATAGAATAATCAGGCAGAAATAAGTAAGGAAATCGAGGACATGAACAGCACTGTAAAACAACCAGATCTAACACACATACAGAAAACTCTGCCCAACAACAACGACAACAACAAAATAAACCGTTTTCTCAAGTGCACATGGAACATTCTTCAGGAGAGAGCATATACTGGACCACAAATTAAGTCTCAATAGACTTAAAAAGATAGAGATCAGGCCAGGCACAGTGGCTCATGCCTGAAATCCCAGCACTTTGGGAGGCTGAGGTGGGTGGATCACAAGGTCAGGAGTTCGAGACCAGCCTGGTCAACATGGTGAAACCCCGTCTCTACTAAAAATACAAAAATTAGCCAGGTGTGGTGGTGCACACCTGTAATCCCAGCTACTCAGGAGGCTGAGGCAGGAGAATTGCTTGAACCCAGGAGTCGGAAGTTGCAGTGAGACGAGATTGCGCCATTGCACTCCAGCCTGGGCAACAGAGTGAGACCCTGTCTCAGAGAAAAAAAAAAAAAGATAGATACCATACACAGTATCTTCCCTAACCACAACAGGATAAAGTTATAAATCAATAATAGAAGGAAAACTAAAAAATTAAGCAATACATTCTTAACCACAGGTCAAAGAAGAAATCAAGGGAAATTAGAAAATACTAGAGACCAGTGAAAATGAAAACAGCACACTAAAACTTATAAGACACTTTGGAAGCAATGCTAATGGGGAAATTTATGGCTATATTACACTGAAAAGGGAGAAAGATTGCAAATCAACAACCTGACTTTACGACTTAAGAAACAAGGAAAAGAACTAAATCCAAAGTTAGTAGAAGGAGGAAATAGTAAAGATTAGAGCAGAGAGAAATAATGGAGAATAGAAACACAAGAAAATCAACAAACCCAAAAGTCAGTTCTTCAAAAAGATTAACAAAATTGACAAACCTTTAGTCTGACTAAGGAAAAAGGACAGAAGAAACAAGTTACTAAAATCAGAATTAAAGTGAGGACATGACTATTAATTCTAGAGAAATAAAAAGGATAATAAGAGCACACTATGAACAATTGTATGCTAACAAACTGGCCAACCTAGATAAAATGGGCAAATTCCCAGAGACAGAAAATGCTGCATTGCAAAGAAATACAAAATCTGAATAGATTCATAATTTAAGGGGACTAAATCGGTCATCAGAAACCTCCTTACCAAAAACAAACAAACAGCCCCGAACCTGTTGGCTTCACTGGTGAATTCTACCAAACCTTTAATGGAGAACACCAATCTTCTTCAAATTCTCCCCAAAAACTGAAGAGAACACTTCCAAACCCAAGTTATGAGGCCAGCCAGCATCATGCTAACACAAAAATCCAAACTCCATATCTGAGAACAATGGCAGCATTTTTTCAAAGTGGAATACATTTACTTATGGTGTCATCAGATGGATTTTCAAATTCCAAGGTATCTATACATGTTCTCTCAGTTGACCACCCAGGTATTTGTATTTTTGCCTCAGTTTGGTAAATGGCATGGTTTTGAGTTTTTATAGCACAATTTTTTTTTTCCAGCAAAGTCCTCCTCCAATGATGATGCTCACCAAGGCCATGGCACCTAGCACACTGTCCTGCACATAAAATGCCCTCAGCACCCATGGAACTGGGTTGAACCAGGAACAAAACAAGTAGCAGAGATTGGTTCATGCAAAGATAGTAAGTAGGTACTGCAGATAAGACTGAAAGCCTACAACTCAGCAGCAAACATTTTACATTTGTTTGAGAAATTATTTGCAAGGAGTTCATCAAAAGATACTGGTTTAAAGCAGTGGGTTTTCAGCCTTAACCACACACTATAATCATGTGGAGAGCTTTTAAACAACACTGCTGCCTGGGTCCCACTCCAGGGAATCAATTTAATAGGTCTGTTGCAACTTGGGTTTTGGGAATTTTAAAAGCTCCCAAGGTGATCTTAATGTGCAGCCATGGATACGGACCACTGGTTCAGGGTGAAGGATGCATTAGCTGTGTGTGATTTCCACTTGTGCCCTCATGGCAGTTCCTCAGTTTGGGGTCTTGGAAACAGCTTTGCCATGTTAAAATCAAAGGACTGCGTCAATACACAGTCAGCTGTTTGGCTAAATTGCAGCAGGAGGAAATGTCTTCTCAGCAGATCTATCTTTATGTTGCTTGCTTTTCAGAGTAAGAGGTTGTTTCAGGCACAGTTTTATTTAGTTTGCTTTGAAAATCATAAATAGCCTACAAATACCAAAAATGGACGAAAAGAATTTGCAAACATATGGAGCACATTACATGTGTTTTCAAATTTCCCCTATAATTAGAAATAAAAAATATATTGCTAGAGCCTTGATTCCTAAACTCAGCCCTCAGCTGTTTCCCTAAGTTATTTTAAGTTCTTCCAAGACAGTTCAGCATTCTCTAAAGGGAATTATATCCAATGGGTATAAATGAAGAGTCCTAGATGGGCATTAACAGAAGTGTCACACTCCAGAACCTTGAAGACCTAAGGAAGCTGCATGAGTACTGTACTCTATAAAGCTGTCTGGGCTTTGGAGTCAAGTATAGTTGATACTACCGACTTACAGCCCAGCCACTTAGTAACTTCAAGGTTTTGAATTTGATCTGGAACAATTAAGTAAACCTTACCTGCAAGAAAAGGCATAAGGATACTGATAGAAAAAATAATAGCAATTCTTCATACTTCCCTATCTATGCCCTTTACAATGAGATTTTATAGCTGCTCCCATAGACAGACAGAATTTGTTTCCCCAGGGTGTCTTGTATCTGGGCTGGCCTTATTTACTCTGGCCAACAGAATGCAGAGAGTATGACAGGTTAGGCTCAAAAGATCTTATATGCTTCTGCTTTTTCTTTCAGAACCCTGCCATCTCCATGAGAACAAGTCCATGTTAGTCTGCTGGAGGAAGAGATACCATAAGCAGGAGAACCAAGGTACCCCAGTTGACAGCAAGCTTACCCCCAGAAGCAGAGCTAAACACACACACATACACACACACATACGACACACGGAGCCGAGCTGAGACCAGAAGAATGGCCCAGCTGAGCCCAGCCTAAACTGCTAACCAGCTCAATTATGAGCTAATTAAGATTTGGGATGGTTTGTTATGTAGCAGTAGCTAACTCATATACACATCCATTGCAGATGGGACTCAATGACATGTTGATTACAAGTTACCTGGTAAAGAGCAGGCCCCCTCTATGTTTTGATTTCCTTTCCCCCTTATTTAAAGTTGGATCTCTTGGGTTGTACAGAAATCTATATAGATACGTGTGTATGTGATTGGTGCTTCACCTCACACATTTCCCCACTCCAAAGAGGAAACAGGCAACCACAGCCTGGCCACTCAGGCCCCAAGGCCAAATTGCAAAATAATAAATTTGCTTTGCCAGGTGCAGTGGCTCACACCTGGAATCCCAGCATTTTGGGTGACTGAGGTGGGAATCACTTGAGTTCAAGAGTTCAAGACCAGCCTGGGAAACACAGCAAGACCCAGTCTCTACAAAAAATACAAAAATTACCCAGGTGTGGTGAAACACACCTGTAGTCCCAGCTACTCAGGAGGCTGAAGTGGGAGATCATTCGAACCTGGGAGGCAGAGGTTGCAGTGAACTGAGATCGAGCTACTGCACTCCAGCCTGAATGACAGAGTGAGATCCTGTCTCCAAAACAATAACAACAATGACAACGTTTATTTTTAGTCTATTCCTCCCATATCTAAAGTCTGCAGGTCAAAGCTGTGAATACATCTGAAAGGCATGAGATTCCCTTCTCCTGGGACCCCATCGTTCTTTGATTACTTCCATTCTTCACAGATTATCTTCTTCTGATGTGATTAGGGGATGAGGCCAAGATTAAATTTGAAGCTCTCAGAGACCACAGGATTTTTCTTTCCAAGGCTTACCAGCACTTTTAGTTTCTAACATCAGAAATACTAACTGTGGCCCAGTGCGGTGGCTCACGCCTATAATCCCAGGAGTCTGGGAGGCCAAAGTGGATGGATTGCTCGAGCCCAGGAGTTTGAGACCAGCCTGGGCAACATGGTGAAACCTCATCTCTACAAAATATACAAAAATTAACTGGGTGTAGTGGCATGTGCCTTAGTCCCATATACTTGAGAGGCTGAGGTGGGATGATCACCTAAGCCTGGGAGTCAAGGTTGCAGCAAGCTGTAATTGTGCCACTACACTCCAGCCTGGGCAACAGAGTGAGTGAGATCCTGTCTCAAAAAAACAAAGAAATACTAATTGGAGGACACAACTGGGACAAAGAACATGATGAACTGAGCCTTAAGTCTCATTCACCTAATATTCACAGGGATGCACATTACTAAACAGTGACATGTCTTCCAACAATTCCAGTAAGTTCCCAAGACTCATCATCCACACCAGGTATTAGACTGAGAAGGTGCCCCTCTACTTGTTACTGGGATTAAAATGGGACTGGTTTGATGAATTCAGGAAGACAGAAGCTACAGTATTATGAAGGGAGCAAAGCTTTATAGACACATTAATAAAAACAGCTCTAGTGAAAGCAGTGTGATGGTGATGGTTAGCTGACTCAAGGCAACTTTCTTCTTCTTTTCCAATAAAAAACATTTTCAGGAAGAGAAGTCCAGGCTGGATGTAAGAATGCTTTGATGACTGCTCAAGAACATGACTGAATTCAAGATTAATAAAGGAGATAAATTCCACATTTTAATTGTAAACAAATGTGTCCCTGGAAAAAACCTCAGATCCAAAAGTCTATGTATATGTTAATCATCATAGTAGTTTGAAATGCAAGAAAATTTTACAATATGTGTCACTCATTATGTATTTCTTTTTCTCAACCCCTCCCATTTTTTAAACATCTAAAGTATATAATTACTTTCTATGGATGGAAAAAGCCCCAAAACAGAATACCTCCCATTAACATCAATGTGAATATTAATACTGGAAAATTAGATTCTTTTTCATTTTCTTTGTCTACATTCTTATCTTTTAAAAAGCCAAAGATGTATAATTTTATATCTGAGATATCACATTGTTTTTTATTTTTAATTGTGGTAAACTGCACATAAAATTTACCATCTTAACAATTATTTTTGAGACAGGGTCTCAGTGTCACCTAGGCTGAAGTGCACAGATACGATCACAACTCACTTGACCTCCCTCACTTGGGAGGCTGAGGTGGGAGGATTGCTGGAGGCTTGACTTCCCAGGCTCCAGCCATCCTCCCACCTCAGCCTCCCAAGTAGCTGGGATCACAGGTGCGCGCCACCACACTCAGCTAATTTTTGTATTTTTTGTAGAGACAAGGTTTTGCCATGTTGCTCAGTCTGGTCTTGAACTCCTGAGCTCAAGCAGTCTACCACACTCACCCTTGCAAAGTGCTGGGATTACAGGTGTGAGCCCCCACACCTGGCCTCCATTGTAACCATTTTTAAGTGTACAGTTCATCAGTGTCAAGGGTATTCTCATTGTTGCACAACCTATCTCCAGAGCTTTTTCATCTTGAAAAGCTGAAACTCTCGATCCATTCAGAAACTGTATTTTTGGTTTTTAAAAAAACCTGAATGTAAAAAGCTTCATTTCTTCACTTGTTAATAATTGCAATGTTCCCATTCTATGCAGAATACACTTCCAGGAACTAGGAATTGTGGAGAGATGGAAAAGAGATGACAAATGCGCCTATGAGATGGAAAGTCCCTGGAAGATAGGAACAGGGTGACATTGTATCTCTGGTTCTCCCTCAAGTCCAGCACCTAGTGCTGTGGCTTTCCATGTGCACATCCATGCCCACTGTGGCCCGACTTCCTGCCTGAGCCTGAGCGGCCCCTAGCCGCATACCCCACCTGTGAGGGGATCACCAGGCCCCTGGGGCCCACAACTCCAGCTGCTGGAATTTGGGCATTTATGGCCTGATGTTCTTCCCACAGCCCCTTCATCCTTCCCCTCAGTGCCTGCAATGGCCAGTACCAGCCTTTCCTTGCCCACAGCTCTGCTCATTCTGCTCCAAGCAGTTCCGCTTCCTCCCTCCTTCCTCCTGCTGTGTCTCTTTCTTTCAATATGTCTGTTTCCTTCCCTCAGTAAAATAACTCTTCTTTCACTCCCTGTCTCATTCATTGGAAACCAAATATCCACCCCATGGCATGGCATTCCCAGTTTTGAAAAAGTCACCTGGCTGGCAGAGCGAGACTCTGTCTCAAAAAAAAAAAAGAAAAAGAAAAAGAAAAAGAAAAAAAGTCACATTCTGGAACAAAAACCAGTGTCAACCACCTCGAGATACTGGAAGTAATTGAAAGTCCTTTAGAATCTCAAAAAAAAAAAAAACCTTTCTTTCTCATTTCCTTTTAATTAAACTATTTTTCCTCAAGCACTAGTATTCAAAATAAAAAACTTTTTAAAATTATGATGGTTATAAAAGGAATAACATACTGACACAAAGCTGCAACTTGAATGAACCTTGAAGACATTGTGCTATGTGAAAGAAGCCAGTCACAAAAGTCCACATAGTGTATGATTCCTTTTACATGAAATGTCCAGAAAAGACCAGTTTACAGAAAGCAGATTAGTGGTTGCTTAGGACTGGAGGAATGGGAGGTGGCAGCTAAAGCATACTGGTTTCTTTTTGAGTTGATGAAAATGTCCTAGGCCAGGCGTCATGATTCATACCTGTAATCCCAGGACTTCAGGAGGCCGTGGCAGGTGGGTCCCTTGAGCTCAGGAGCTCGAGACCAGCATGGGCAATATGACAAAACACTATCTCTACAAAAAAAAAAAAAAAATACAAAAATTAGCCGGGCTGAGTGGTGCGCACCTGTAGTCCCAGCTACTCAGGAGGCTGAGGCAGGACTGCTTGAGCCCGGGAGTTCAAGGCTGCAGTGAGCCAAGACTGCGCCACTGCACTCCAGCCTAGGTGACAGAGTGAGACTCTGACTCAAAAAAGAAAAAAAGTTATAAAACTGACTGGTGCTGGTTGCACATATCTGTGAATATATTAAATACCATTGAACTGTACAGTTTAAATAAGCAAAGTGTAAGGTCTGTTAACTATGTATCTCAAGACAGCTGTTTAAATTTTAATTATGAACTATATCATAAAGACAAAATTGTATATATGTATGTATAGATACATATATGATATAAAGAAAAATAAAATAAATGCTCTGCAGCTATCACTTGCCTAATACATACAATCTCACCGCTACCCACAAAGTCTTCTGCGTGGTCTTCCCAAATATAACCCTTTGCCTCCCCATCTAGGAGAACCATTCATCTAAAGCTTAAAAAATCATTCCTGGCCAGGCTGGTGGTGCACACCTGTAGTCCCAGCTACTAGGGGTGGAGGCACTGAGGTGGGAAGATCTCTTGAGACAGAAGGTGGAGGTTAGAGTGAGCTGAGATTGCGCCACTGCACTCCAGCCTGGGTGACAGAGTGAGACACTGTCTCAAAAAAAAAAAAAATTATTCCTTTGACTATCATTATAGTTTTACTATATATGTATGTGTGTCTAAGTAATATAGTTTAACTTCGTAAATTTTTTAACTTTTCTATAAATGTATCTGCTATACTTGCAAAATGCATTTTTCAGTCAACACTGTATTTTTAAGAGCCTTCTGTGTTTTATTCAATTTTGTGTATTGTTTTTGAAAAACAATACTCTAAATTGAAGATACTGAAATCTACCTCACAGAGGATCCATGTGAGATAATGAATATAAAATGCTTATAGCAGTGCCTGATTCATTAGCAGTATTACATATGCAAAATATTACATAATTGTTAAAATTGTATATATTATAGCAATTGCTCCTTTCTCTGTGAATGTGTATTAATATTATTTCTTCAACCACATTAGCCGTTAACAGTTTTCAAAATGTAGTAAAATCCAAGTTAAACAGGCCTTTGGGAAATGCCTCATTCTAGATACTGAAAGTTTCTGTATAGTTAAGATTTGAGTTTTTCATGTACCAATTCATTTATGTACCAATGTATGTTTTTAAATTTAAACAAATTAAAAGAATGACTTTTGTAAAAAAAAGTCAGCCATTTCTAAATTCTCTTCCAAATTTGTTTATGAATATGTGGGACAAAGGTTTAATCAGACCACAAACTGTTTTGTGTTCTGCTTTTTTTTTTTTTTTTTTTAAGACAAGGTCTTGTTCAGCCACCTAGGCTGGAGTGCAAGCGGCATGATCATAGCTTACTGCAGCCTTGAAGTTCCAGGCTCAAGTGATCCTGCCACCTCAGTCCCCTGAGTAGCTGAGAGTACATGCATGCACCATCAGGCCCAAAGAATTTATTTTTATAGAGACAAGGTCCTCCTGTTGCCTAAGCTGGTCTCAAACTCCTAGGCTCAAGCAATCCTTCCACCTCAGTCTCCCAAAGTGTCAGGATTACAAGCATGAGCCACCATGCCCAGCCATGTTCTGCTTCTAAAGTATGACTTCATTTGTACACCTTCGCATAGTGACATGGCCTATGTAGCTGCCATGGTTAATGTCTGTGCCCTTCACTGATCTCCATGCCAGTCAGAGAGAGAGCAGCCCAAGAGACAAATGAAGCTGTCTGGTTCTTAAGTGGGTCATACATTCTTCTTGGGGGCTATCTTAGTCCATTTGTGCTGCTATAAGAGGTACCATAAACTGGGTAACTTATAAACAACAGACATTTCTTTCTCACAGTTGTAGAGGCTGGGAAATCCAAGATCATGGCACTGGCAGATTCAGTGTCTGGGGAGGGGCGGCTTTCTTTCTCATTAGATAGCATCTTCTCCCTCTGTCCTCATACAGCAGGAGAGGCAAGGAAGCTCTCTGGGGCTTCCTTTGTAAGTGCATGAATTCCATTCCTAACCTCCCAAATGCCCTACCTCCTAATACCATCACATTGGTGACTGGGTTTCAACACATGAGTTTTGGGGGGACACAAACATTCAGACCATAGCAGGGGCCATTATTATTATTACTCCAGCCCAACCCAGAGTGCAGTGGCGCCACCTTGGCTCACTGCAACCGCCGCCTCCCAGGTTCAAGCGAATCTCCCACTTCAGCCTCCTAAGTAGCTGGGATTACAGGCGTGTGCCACCATGCCTGGTTAACTTTTGCATTTTTTGTAGAGACAGGGTTTCACCATGTTGGCCAGAATGGTCTCAAACTCCTGATCTCAAGTGATCCACCTGCCTTGGCCTCCCGAACTGCTGGGATTACAGGTGTGAGCCACTGTGCCCAGCCCATGGGCCATTACTTTTCTCCACTAGAGCTGTTGGTGCCAGTTTCCACTCTGCTGTTTGAGGGCAGTTTCCATCTGAAAGCCAACACCAACTGATCTGTAGCAGCTGCCTGGAACCCTATGCGAGTAAGAACTCTGAGGTCAAGTTCAAGTTCAGTAGGAGGGCACCCTGATTTAATACAAGGGTCTGCAATAGTTACAATTCCCTGCAGTGCTGCTCTTAACTGTAAAGAGATGACGTTAAATGACTCCAGGGCAGTGCTAGGATCCTAACGAACATAACCTGATCACTCCCTGTGTTTCTGAGTCAGCTGTCTCCTTTCACCAATACTGCATGTGTATAGTTATGGTATATTTACAAGCACATATGTTTATGGGCACTGTCATTGTGTTTTGGATTTGTACCCTAACCCAGGCATTCATTTATTTATATTTTAACAATGCCAAAGAGTTGAGCACCTTTAAATTCTGTTTCTGATCTAACTTTATTGCATTACGGCCCAGAAATGGAACATGTAAAATTTCTGTCCTTTTATATTTACTACGTCTATATTTTTTTGTTTTCAGAATATGATCGAAGATATTTCTATTTCTTTGCAAGTCTATTAGCTCTGTTTTAAAAAAATTATGTTACTATTTTGGGTATACATATAGCTCAGTTATGTTTTCAGTTTCATATGCTTTTTTTTTTTTAATAACCATTTCTGGCCTTTCCTTCTTACACTTTTCCTTCCATACCCCGTGCTCTAGATTCTATGATCTAATATCTGTCGTCAGTTAAGACTGCTTTCAGCTCTAGAGACCAGAAAGTCTAGCAGACAATAGTATGAACAAGCAAGGGAAGGAGATGAGGCTGAAGAGGCAGGCACGGGCCAGTGCCTAAGCTTTTACTCCATCACAGCGAGAAGCCAGTGGTAGGGTCTAAATGGGGATGCAGGCATATATCACGTTTTTCATGTTTTTAAGAGATCACTCTGGATGCCGAGTGGAGTATGGACTGTGGGAAGGCAAGAGAGATAGCAGGGAGAAGGCCAGGAGGCAGACTGGGGCAGCAGGCCAGCAAGTGGCGAAGGTGGCTGAAACTGGCTGTAGAAACGCAGGCAGCAAGAAGAGGCTGTAATCAGGGTGCCTGCTGCAGGCAGAGCCACAGGACTTGCTGTGGGATTGCATGGCGGGTGAGAGGGAAGAGAGTCAGGGGTGAGTCCTTGTGCTGGAGTCATCTGGGTGCTCCACTCAGGGAAGAGGCTCCCTAGGGTTTATCAGCAGGCAGACAGGAGGACTTAGAGCTGAGAGACTCTGTGGGGTCGCTCTGAGCAGAGTGCAGCTTGTATCTCTCAATACATTTTTCAGATGATATTTATATAGATAAAATTTATTTTGCATCTTCAAAATATGCAACATTTTAAACTACATGGTTTGCTGGAAAAGCTTCATGGTGCTTCCAAATACAATTGGTAGACCATCAGGATTATACCAGTCACTTTGCAGAGTTCTGGAATGTGGACAAAGGAGAGGTACATGCGTGATGTTTCAGTCCTGGGGCATTGCTATGGCACACAAAGCAACTGTCTGGTGACAGCCACATTAAATGTGAGGCGATCAAGAAGCAATGCTTTAAGCCTTTCACATCTTAATATGTTATTCATAGCTGTTATTCATAAAATATCTAACTTCCATATTGTGATCTTGGAAATTGGTAAGGTTTTTTTGATTAACTTGCCATGCCTTATAATTCTGTTTAAAATAATGAGAAACAGGTTCCTGTTAGGTTTTCTTCTTGGAAAAAAAAATGTGACATTTCAGTCTTAGATTACTTTTTTACTTTTTTGCTTGTTTGTTTTTTTGAGATGGAGTCTCACTCTGTCTCCCAGCCTGGAAGTACAGTGGCATATCTCGGCTCACTGCAACCTCTACCTCCCAGGTTCAAGTCATTCTTCTGCCTCAGCCTCCTGAGTAGCTGAGATTACAGGCGTGCACCACCATGTCTGGCTAATTTTTGTATTTTTAGTAGAGACGGGGTTTCTCCAGGTTGGTCAGGCTGGTCTTGAACTCCTGACCTCAGGTGATCCCCATACCTCGGACTCCCAAAGTGCTGAGACTACAAGCATGAGCCTTGGGCACTTGGCCAGATTACTGTTTTTTGTTTTTGTTTTTTTGTGTGTTTGAGATGGAGTCTCACTCTTGTTGCCAGGTAGAGTGCAGCGGCGCTATCTTGGCTCACTCCAACTTCCACCTCCAGGATTCAAGTTTCTCCTGCTTCAGCCTCCAGAGCTGGGACTATAGGCATACACCACTATGCCCAGCTAAGTTTTGTATTTTTAGTAGAGACAGGGTTTCACCGTGTTGCCCAGGATGGTCTTGATCTCTTGACCTGGTGATCCGCCTGCCTCCGCCTCCCAAAGTACTGGGATCACAGACATGATCCACCGCACCCGGCCAGATTACTGATGTTTTTAATGGAAGATGACTTTCCAGCCCTGTCTTAGTTTTTTATTTTTATTTTTTTGAGATGGGGGTCTCATTATATTGCCCAGGCTGGTCTTGAACTCCTGAGCTCAAGTGATTCTCCCATCTCAGTCTCCCAAAGTTCTGGGATTACAGACATGATCCACCGTGACCGGCTTAGTTTTAAACTCTTA
The DNA here is from genome assembly GCA_963573385.1 of Cacajao melanocephalus. Lineage (NCBI taxonomy): Eukaryota > Metazoa > Chordata > Mammalia > Primates > Pitheciidae > Cacajao > Cacajao melanocephalus. The sequence continues at coordinate 41,411 of CAUYLG010038359.1, forward strand.
TTTACCTTGTAAACAACTTAATTCCATTTCTTCCACCTTATAGAAAAAAACTGATGCTCCAGGAAGATGTATCATTGATATTCTGCTGTTTTGTATCCTGCCCGTTCAGAAATGGGGCTGTGCCTTCTCTAGTTTGAGAAGCATGTAGTAGCACATTTGATTTTGCCCTGAATAAGTAACGTACGGCATACTAGGAGCGGCAGTCTCTTAACCACTCTAAGCCTGTGGCAGTAAAACTAAATGGAAAAATCACTTAGGAGAATTATCAGCATAACCCCCAGAAGCAACACATTATTAAAAGTGGGTCTGAAGGGCTATTAAAAAGGGAAATCAATACTAGTTTCAAAGGAGGCAAAATTGTGCTTTACCTTCCCGTACAAACTTCCTTTATGTTTTGGAAAGGATCAATGCAAACTTTTAGTCCTTCTGGCCTGTGTTACCGATGGCCAAGAGGTCCCCAATGGGTAACAGAGACCTGTGAACCAAACAGTGCGAGGAGTCAGAAAAGCAGCTGGTGTGGCCCCCCCAAAGCAGCTTAGGCGGTTACTTAACTCTACAGCTACATTTCTTGACCATATAATAAAGGCACTGGGCCTTTCCATGTGATGTTTTCCTTTTATAACGGTGGCAGGAAGCGGTCCCTCTGAGGGGCCTGACCGAGGTAAGCGCCAGCTCCAGGCCAGGGTGTCAGGGATGCTCCAAGGTCGGGCCCGTAGAAAGGGTTTAGCAGCTCCGAGGGATGGCGGGGATGGAGGAAAGGTGGCGTTGAAAAGGCAAGAGTCAGGTTCCCAGCGATGGATAGTTCCACTTGAGGCAGTGAATTTGCAGTTTCAGACATCCACCAGGGAGCTGCTGCGTGTGTTCCTAAGAAGTGTAAGAACTGTTTAGAAACCCGGCGCCGACAGCCCCACTCCACCGCCACCAGGGGCGCGCAGTAGCAGGTATGCGGCCGGAGGGAAAGGGCGGGGCTGGACGGGGCGGGGCGGGGGAAGAGGCGGGGCGTGCCCCCACCCGCGGAGGCCGGGAGGACCAGGAACCCGGGAGAGCATGGCCACGCTGCGCCGGCTTCGGGAGGTGCCGCGGCACTTACTGGTTTGCGAGAAATCCAACTTCGGCAACCACAAGTCGCGCCACCGGCATATCGTGCAGACGCACTATTATAACTACAGGGTAAGTCCGATAGTCCTCGGCTTTTCGGGCTGTGCTCGGTCCCCGCGTGCGAGAGAGGTTTTCGGAGAATGCTAGGCTTCGCGGGGCGGAGAGTGCGCAGGGGGCGGGGGCCCCCGCCTGGCATGCTGGGAGTTGTAGTTTCTTAACCTCTCCAGGCCAGTGGGTTGAAGGGCTGTAGGACTACAACTCCCAGGCTGCGCAGGAGTGGGGGCGGCACCCAGTTCTGGAGGGAGCTGTTGGCAGGAGTGTCCCGGCTGCTCACTTGTGTCTTCCCGCGGAATGGGTAGTGAGTCCAGGGAGGGATTGGAGGTTCAGGGCCGAGACTAGGTTGTTAGGGCGGTGTGACGACTGCGATGTGCAACTGCGGGCAGGCACGTGCACCTCGCTTTCTCCCCATATCAGGGCGGGTCTCGCGCCTCCTCCCCACCACCGCCTCCCTGCCCGGCTTCAATCCCTCTCCCACCTGTTTACCTGTGGATCTGTCCAGAGCATCCTGCCTAGGCCCGGCCCGGGAAGTGACCTGCTTTTCTAAATTGGTTGTGGGAACTAATTTGATATCCGAAAAACTTCAAGAAACCAACCTTACAATGGGGGATTCAACATTTTACACTTTAAATTGTTCGGCTTAATAACTCAGGCTTGACTGGGCAGTATCTCAGAGATATTAAGAGATGACCTGATCAGTCAGAACAGGCTGGTGTTTGAGTCTTGGGACAGTGATGACTTTTACAGTGTGGCGACATTTGAAGCCTGTCCTGTTTTTAACACTTGTTTTGGATGGAAATCTCATCACAGCTGTCACAGATGTATACCTTAACTCACCTGTTGCATTTTTCTGTCTCGAAAATGGAGACATACAGGAGCACCATTGCTTGCACATAGACTCTTAGTAATTGGATGTTCATAAATTCCTTATCCCCCGACAGATAGTTCCTTTCATTCCAGGGTAGCACCAGGGTAAACAAATCAAGGGATATTCAATTATATTGTATTTCCTCGAAAGTAAAATAGTGCAAAGAACAGGACATAAAATATACAGCATTGCTAATTTGCAAAAGATAAAATGCAAGAAAGAGTTTTCCATTAAAAGTTTTCTGTTCAGTCCCTTTCCTGTACTGTAGGTTTGAATGCAGAAATTAAAACTTGAGTAGTCAGATTTCTCTTTGCCCGAGATAGATAATTTAGCATAAGAGTTTTATTGCCCGTGTTTATATGTTCCAGTGAAACTGGTGGAGAAATAACAACTTTCATGATCTTATTTCGTTCCTAAAAACCTGGATGTTCACCTTCATAGAAGCAAGACCTTGTTTGTATTACACATTCCAACAGGTTTCATTTCTCATTCCTGAATGTGGGATACTGTCGGAAGAACTGAAAAACCTGGTCATGCAAACTGGACCGTATTACTTTGTGAAGAATTTACCTCTTCATGAATTAATTACACACGAATTCATCAGTACCTTTATAAAGAAAGGTAAGAAAAACCTGAAATGTCTGTGAACAAAGCAAGATGAGGAAGTATAGGGAGACCACATCACAATGCTAGGGCTGTTCAAGTTTTGAACAGGGCCTGTGAGACAGTCTTTGTGGTCAGCTGCACACACACGCTCCCCTCCAGCATTCTTATCCTGTTCTTTCTTATGCCCTCTTTAGGTGGTGGTTTCTGATTGCAATTGCCCACAAGTGTTGGATGCGGATGTTGTACCATGAGGGTATCCATCCACTTAAAATGATGATGAATGGAGAAGAGAGACTTGCAATCTGTGTTTGATGCACTGCTGTTGATGTGGCAGCAAAGACACTATGCTGTCAGCAGTCCCACAGCAGCTGTCTCAGAGGCTTGCTCTCCAGATGCAGCCACAGCGACTGTTCACAGAGCCAAGTAGTAGTTGGGGTCCAGTGTCTTCTGCTTAGATTTTGTAGCCATAACCCCCCTCTGCTCACCCCCTTTCTGCCCATGATCTGCTGGGTTGGACTGGTTTGTTTCCGTTGTTTCCTGGGAGCCATTTGTTTGAAACTATTTTAGAAGATCTTTAGGGATTCCACCCATGCTACATAAGGTGATTACCTGTACAGTGGCCACATGCTGATCTTGTGGTGGCCCCCATGTGTGTCCTCTCCAGTGAAGATATGAAGAATTCTAGTTACCAGTAGCTCCTCTCATTCTGACGTTGCTGGGCATCTTGTCTGGTCTCATCAGCTTATGAGCTGGGCATCTTGTCTGGTCTCATCAGCGTTACTCCTTTCATCTATTTTGATACTACTCTGTGAATAACATGGAAACTGGCTATAACGGGCACTGTTAAATATCTTACCGAATTTAACCCTTGCAACAACTTTATGAAGCAGGCCTATGATCCTCACTTAACAGGTGAGGAAACTGAGGCTTGGGGAGGTTGAGTAGCTTTTGAATCTTAACCTGGAACTCTGCCTCTAAGATGTGTCTGTTTATCTAGAATTCTACTTTGTACCCGTCTCCCCGCATCCCGAAGGGTCACACTCCATTCTGAGTCAATTTTCTGCTTGATGATAGTAAACTTACGCAAATAGGCCCTTGGTCGGGGAGTGAACTAGCAGGAGCTTGGTCTTCTGTGTGCTTCAGCTTACCTTTAGCAGGTGTTGGGTTTATTGAGTGAGCTGGAACAGTGGTAGAAACTGACCTTTAATTACCTGGAACACTCGTTATCTTGTGAAAACAATCCACTAACATCTTGCGGGTGTAATTTTGTCTTTTAAAATTTTCCTCTGGATTTTCTCTTACAGGTTCTTGCTGTGCACTAACATACAATACAAATATTGATGAAGATAATACTGTTGCCCTGCTACCAAATGGTAACACTTATTTTTTCATCTTTAATTATTTAAAAAATGCATACTGTGAAAAAAAATAGTTGGCCAGCCATGATAGTTCATTCCTGTAATACCTGCAGTTTGGGAGGCCGAGGCAGGCGGATTACCTGAGGCCAGGAGTTCGAGACCAGCCTGGCCAACATGATGAAACCCCATCTCTACTAAAAATACAAAAAGTTAGCTGGGCGTGGTGGTAATCCTGTAATCCCAGCTACTTGGGAGGCTGAGGCAGGAGAATCACTTGAACCTGGGAAGCAGAGGTAGCAGTGAGCCAAAATTGCGCCATTGCACTCCAGCCTGGGCAACAAGAGCAAAACTCCATCACACACACACACACACACACACACACACACACACACACACACTAGTCAAAAGGTCTGTGCTTTTATTTTTTTCCCTCCAAACTCACTCCTCTTCTTAGAAGGACCTGTCGTTAACAGTTTGGTGTTTATTCTTCCCGCTTTATGGGAGTTTATAAATACACATAAAAGTTCTTTTTTTTTCCTTTTGAGATGGAGTCTTGCTCTGTTGCCAGGTTGGAGTGCAGTGGTGTGATCTCGGCTCATTGCAGCCTCCGCCCCCCGGGTTCAAGCGATTCTCCTGCCTCAGCCTCCTGAGTGGCTGGGATCACAGGCATGCACTACCACGCCCAGCTAATTTTTAGTATAGAGGGGGTTTCACCATGTTGGCCAGGATGGTCTCGATCTCTTGACCTTGTGATCTACCCACCTTGGCCTTCCAAAGTGCTGAGATTACAGGTGTGAACCACCGCACCCAGCCAAGGTCTTTGTTATTTTTTTTAACCTAAATTGTATCATGCTGCATTGTGTCTCAATGTGCTTTTTTCCCCTCAAGCTTCATATGATAGACATCATTCCCTATTAGTCCATATAGTTCCAACTTCCTGTTTTTAATGGCTTAAGATATTCAAGACAGGCACGGTGGCTCACACCTGTAATCCCAGCACTTTAGGAGGCTGAAGTGGGTGGATCATTTGAGGTCAGGAGTTCGAGACCAACCTGGCCAACATGGTGAAACCCTGCCTCTACTAAAAAGACAAAAATTAGCCAGATGTGGTGACAGGTGCCTGTAGTCCCAGCTCCTCGGAGGCTGAGGCGGGAGAATAGCTTGAACCCAGGAGGCGGTGGTTGCAGTGAGCCGAAATCACACTTGGAGCCGAGATCACCAAGCACTGCAGCTTGGGTGACAGAGTGAGACTCTGTCTTAAAAAAAAAAAAAAAAAAGAGATATTCAAAAGAATGACTATACCATGACTTGTTTATTTCATCTTTAGTAGAAATTCAGATTATTTCTGATTTCACTATTATAAATAATATCCTTGGATGTATAATGTATAAATAATATCTGTGTTACAAGACATGTATATATATAAACAATATTCTTGTGAAATAAGATCCTTGTATGCAGTTTGTTACATCGATATCTAACTGCTCAATTTGCCTTGGTTTCTTTTAGTCAGACAACGTAAGTCATATCTTTGTTATATCTTATGGGAGTTAATATTTGATTTATAGGGACATTAATTTTGTCATTGGATAAAGACACTTATGAAGAAACTGGACTTCAGGGTCGTCCATCTCAGTTTTCTGGCAGAAAAATTATGAAATTTAGTAAGTATCATGTGTGCTTCATCCGTTTCTAAAAAGTCTGTAATCTTCCTGTGGCAATTTCAGTTTAAATGTTTGAATTGCCTCTAATCTCTTTGTCCAGAAAAATGTGGCTTTTTAAAAATATCTGTCAAACTTCTGACTCGAGGTTCACACAGGATAGGAGGATGATGCTTTTAAGTCCATTTCTTATCAGCTGTAGACTCGTTTGGTAAAGAGAGTAGACTTGGACTGGTCAATTAAATAGATATGTTTTGGGTTAAAAATTCAAAGTAGTGAATCCAAGATAGGAATCTACAAGTCCACAACTTGTTCTTAATAAGGAATTTCCTTTGGTTTCCCCAAGTCTTTATGATTACCAGTAGAAAGTCACCCATGAGTGAAGAGATGTTTTACTGCCAGTGTCTGTCTCGGACATCAGTAGTTAAGGCTGCCACATCCATAAGTAGATTAAACTTGACCTCTCAAGGTTCTCTGCCCTTGGTCTTTGACCTAGGAAATACATAAATTTAAAATGTCTGTTTTTATTAGCGCTCAAGGTTAGAAGTCCCCACTAAAGGGATCTTTCTTATTTGGTAAACCAAAGGAGTACAAGAAACAGAAAATAGTTCTTACTATCCATAAAGCTTCCCAAACTTCTAATTTTTAAAAATGGAACACTTTTTCCATAGTATAAGCTGCATGCATATGAATGAAATATATATTCCTTTTTTCATTTTTCAAGTTGTTTCCATTGATTTGATGGAATTATCTTTAAACTTGGATTCTAAGAAGTATGAAAGAATATCTTGGTCCTTCAAAGAAAAGAAGCCATTGAAATTTGATTTTCTTTTGGCTTGGCATAATACAGGTATGAAAAATAACTTATGTAACGATACAGTGATTTTGAAATAATTGTTAACTAAAGAGGAGTAATGGAGGATTGAATGGTGACTCTTATAGTCAAGGAATATTGTATACGTATATATAAAATATTATTATGGAAACTACTTTAGCCCTTCTGACGTCTCTGCAAACCGTAGTTCAGGATAATCTAGGCATGCAAGCCTTCTGCTTCAGTCTCTTTGAGTTATATGCAGATCCAGAGATCTTGAGAGCGGCTTCAGAGCAGCTAAATTTTATCTGTTTCTTCCCTTTCTTCTCTCCAGCTTACCTCAAACAGCCTTGGCTATAATATTTTTTTTAAAGTAGCACCGATTATAGTTATATACACAATCTGCTTATTCATTATCACAGGGTACTAACTCAGACCTACCATTAAATGTCAGATTAATTTGTTATACCTTTTAATTGATTAGGACACTAAATTTAGTTCGAAGTTTGCTATTCACCAAGCAGGGTAATCTGCCTAAAACTTGCATGTATGTTGTTCGTTTTAGAAGTATATCTTTGGCTCAGATAATAATGGATCAAGTAATCAGGAATTATGATGGGGTAGTACTCTCTTTTGGAGGATAGGAGGCATAGTGGTTTGTTTTAGAAACAGACCCATCTGTCTGCTCCTCATGGAAAGTGTCTGGTCACTGGGTGCTCCAAGTTGCTTCCATGAGTCCTGGGTCTGGCCTTTGGTGGCTTCTATATATGGTATATAGAAAAGAGGGCAGAAAGGCTTATTGAAGTTTCAGATGCATGAAGTCTTTTATGTGCATCATCTAGACATTGGGTTCTGGATAGCTCCCTGTTCCTAAAGCTCCTACCTGCTTTGAGGATTTGTCAAAAACTGTAAAAGGTCTGAGATTTCCTCATACTTGCAGCCTAACAAGGTAGCCTGCCACACTCTCAGCAATGCTGGCAGAAGACGCACAAACCCTGGGTCAGAGACACAGGACTTAATTCCTCAGAGGAATGGCAGTAGCCAGAATATATTAGTCAGGTTTCTCAAGAGAGAAAGGACAGGAAGGAAGGGAGAGGAAGAGGGAGAGGGAAAAGGAGGGGGAGGGGGGAGGGGGACAGGAGGGAGGAGAGGGAGAGGGAGAGGGACGGGAGAGGGAGGTTGGTTTATTAGGGGAATTGATCATGCAATTATGGAGGCTGAGAAGTCTCATGACGGGCTGTCTGCAAGTAGAAATAATGCTTTACCAGCCATCTAGATGACACTTTGTCCAGTCAGGTTGACATCTAAAATTAACCATCACACCAAATATCACCATTTGTACCAGCTCACCAAGTTCCATTTGCCATAGAGTGACACCAAGTGATGCTGGCACATGCAGTAGGTTGCATTACAGGAGAGGAACCTGGAGTTTACAGAACTCAAATCCTTATAAGGGGCAGTAAGCCAGCTGATCTCTGCCAGGAGAGAGGGAGGGAGGCATTATTTCTATTATACTGGAAAGTAAGCAAACCTGCCCTTTGCTGCGGAAGGAGTACTATCTTTGTCTTCCAAGGCCATTGGCTACACAAACATCTCTGAAAAGATAGACTGGATTTTGCTGGGTTTTCAAACTCAGGCTTGAATGAGGTTCTATCACCATTCAGTTCTTCTTCTTTTCCTTTAGGAGATTGTGCAGATATGCTCCTTCTCTCAAGAGTTCACTAATATTCATACATCAGGAATGCTTTTGGTTTTAAGTGTGAAGCTGAAAATTTTTTATTAGCACCAGCAGTGAAACTAGTTTGGATTTGATTAGAAACTATTGTACGTTTCCAGGAAAAGTGTAAAAAAAGATGAACATTTACAGAACTTGGGCAAAAGGAGCTGAAAGCAGCTTTAAATGATTTTAATTTGATTGCAGCTCTCCACAGCTTCCATCTTACTTAATCTTGCCACTCTCGAATGGGAATGGGTGGGTTCAGGGGGTCACTAACCTTGCTTACGATATTCAGACGGATTCAAATGGCCTTGTGTGGTATGTCTTTAAGGGTCAGAAGAGTCAACAATCTTGTCATACTTTTCCAAGTACCAAATTCAGGAGCATCAGCCAAAAGTGGCACTGAGCACATTGAGAGATCTCCAGTGCCCAGTGCTGCAGAGCAGCGAGCTCGAGGGAACGCCGGACGTGTCCTGCCGGGCGCCGGAGCTCTTCGACTGGCTTGGTGCCATCTTCAGTAATGTTGACCTGTGGGTATCTGAACTCCCTGCATCTTCTAGGGCTCTGGCCTGCTGCTTGTTTTTAATAGGAGTTGAATACTTTGGAAGTGATCATGTGATGGATATAAATGTGTTCTCTCTCTTTTTTTTTGGTGACAGAGATAATGAGCCTAATAATTTCATATCAACCTATTGCTGCCCTCAACCAAGCACATTGGTGGCAAAAGCTTATTTGTGTACAATCACTGGCTTCATACTTCCAGAGAAGATCTGTCTCCTACTGGAACATCTCTGGTGAGAACTCTTTGCATTTTATATCGCTCATCAGTGCTCTATAGAACAGTATGTAGAATAGTACTGATATTTTCATTTTGGGAGGTAACATATAAATAAAATGTACATTGAAAGGAAACTCAAATCCCCTATTTCAAAGACTCAAATCCCCTATTGAGTATAATCCTATTTAGTAAGCATGTGTCCTCAGTCTCCCCTTTTAAAATGCCAGATTTAAGTCTTGAAGGTTTTCCTTTTTAAGCCCAACATCCTTTTCCACATTTATTGGTTTAGTACTTTGATTTTCTTCTATAAGAAGGCTGGATTTTAAATATCTGGTGAATTATCCTGCAATATTTCAGTTAACTGAGACTCTGAGAACAGTACTCTTAATAGGAGGAAACTGTCCTTAAACCCTGGGGGGCTTTTTGTTTTGGATTCTTTTCATCTTAAAGACCTCCCAGAATGAGGGTGGGAAAAGCTGAGGTTTGTTTTGGGTGTTGTGTATCAGTTGATCTTTATGGAATTCACAATGTGGGATCAGGAATTTATCACACACCTCTTGATTTTTATAAGTTAAAGCTGAGATCTAAGCTTTACTAGAATATCAGAAAGACTACTTATCCTGAATAAATGTTTTAAAAATGCAGACATTCCTAACTCTTCCTGTTTAACAATTACCTTTTTTTTTTTTCCAGTCACTACTATGATGAACCAAAACTAGCTCCGTGGGTTACATTGTCTGTTCAAGGCTTTGCAGACAGCCCTGTTTCTTGGGGAAAAAATGAACATGGTTTTCGAAAAGGAGGAGAACATTTATATAACTTCGTGATTTTTAATAATCAGGACTATTGGCTTCAGATGGCTGTTGGGGCAAATGATCACTGTCCACCCTAAAAAATACAAAATTAAAAATCATGTCTACTTTTGTTTATGCATGCTTTCAGATTTCTTAGATTTTCTTAGCACAAAAGGTCTGTGTGTTCACTCAGGCTTGTGTGATTGTGGCATTTCTCAGGTCAGCATTTGCTAGCACTCTGCACTGGGCTTGGGACCCATCTGTGATGGCAGCAGGGCCTGCTGTACAATTAATAGCTCATAATTGATTTCTCTCTGTCAACATAATCACAGGGTTGTGGGTTACTACGTGGCAGACTGGGCCAGGATGTCCAGGTACCAGGGGGTATTAGACCATTGGGTGAGATGTATTTTGTTCATTATAACTTTTTCAGATAAGAGAAAGAAATCTCATCCTTACTAGGGCCAGTTCCTGTTGTAAGTGCTGTTTATATATTATCACATTAGATTCTTACACCAACCCTTTGAGGAAACTGAGACAGTGTGTAAATATGCTACCGAGGTTACAGGGCTGGTGGACCTGAGACTTGGTCTCAGGCCAGCCTAGTTCTAAGTGTGTTCTCACATTAATCAATGGATACTGTGAATTGTTACAGAACAGGTTGAAAGAATTTTATTTCCAGCAGTAAGGCTGATAAGGACCAGTTGAAAACGACTAAAACTTTAGAATACATATGAAGAACCATTTTTTTAATGTAAAAAAATAAGAGCTGCATAATAAGAGTTCTTAAAGGCAAAAAAAAAAAAAAATTTTTTTTAAATGGAAGCAGAGACCCAAAGAAGTAATTAGAGTACTTATGCCACTTTAAACCCTTAGTGCATCTGCTGAATGTCAAATTGAATTTTTCTTCTCATAGCCTGAGGTGGGAAGGGGCAGTAGAACAGCACAAAAAGCTCAGGGCCTGCCCAAGACAGGAAAACTAAGAGGAGACCTCATAAAGTGAGACCCCAAAAGGACAGATGTAGTGTAAGGGTGAACTAGGAATAAATCCACCTACTTTACCCATCCCCACAACTGCTGTGAACAGCAAGGATGATTTCTGTCTTTGGGGAAAACATCTTACTTGAGAGCCTACATATAACCACAGGCAGTTTTTAGGGTGGTTTGCACAGCCTGGGTAGTCTTAAAAAAATCTCAAGCTGGAAGTTTCAAGTGATAACAGGATTTTAGTGCCTTACAGGTAACTGGCAGAAGCAAAACAGATAGTCTGTGGAGGAAGTTGGAGAGTTTCAAGGAATATAAGTTCATAGAAAAGAAATCACAAATGTAAAAGACACAAGAACTGGCAGAAACAAGGGGTAGAGGCAGGCCCTGAAGTCATAGAAAGATTTAAGATGTTAAAGTTAGCAAGCACATTCGTAAAGTATGCTTTATACTTAGAGAAATAAGGGGGGTTAAATGGCATGGGTATAAAAATAATGAAGCAGATTGTGAAAAGTACCAAACAAAGGTAGGAATGAAAAATATAATTGAAATTGCAAGTTCAACTGGTTGGTTTCACAGCAGACTAGATGCCACTGAAAATAGGATAATGGATACGAAGAAATTAAGATATTTTCAAATTTGCAAAAGTTGAAAGACTGTCACCCGCAGGTCTGCACTGCAAGAAAAGTTAAAGGATGTCCTTTGGGCAGAAGGGAAATGCCTGCCTTCTGAAGGAAATGAAGGGCACTGGAAATAGTAACAACATGGGTAAATGTAGGATTTATTATTTAAACCTCTTTAAAAGACAGTTGTTTAAATAAAAGTAATAGTGTGGGATTTATAATATATGTAAAAGTAAAATGGATAACACAATAGCTTAAAGACTAGAAAAGGACAATTGTGCTATTGTAAAGTTCTTATACACAAAGGGATATGCTACCACTTGAAGATAGTTAGACTGTGATAAGTTACAGATGTATGCTATAAACCCTAAAGCAGCTGCTATAATGACGTACCAGATAATCATAGCTATTATCAAAAGATAAAATGCAATTATTTTTAAAACCTGATTAATCAAAAAGAAGTAAAAGAGAATAAAGAATAGATAGGATGAATAGAAGACAAATAGCAAGATGAGAGACTCAACCATATCAGTAATCACATTAAATGTTAATAGTATAAGCACCCCAATTAAAAGGCATAGATTTTCAGACTGGATTGAAAAAATATGACCCAAGTATATTCTGCCTACAAGAAAAGTACTTTAAATAGAAATATACAAATAGTTAAAGGATGGAAAAAAGATAGTGCTAACACTAGTTAAATGAAAATTGGAATGGCTATATTAATCAAAATAGAGCAAAAAATATTTCCCAGCATATTAGTCCATTCTCACACTACTATAAAGAAATACCTGAGACTAGGTAGCTTATAAAGAAAAGAAGTTTAATTGGCTCACATTTCTGCAGGTCATGCAGGAAGCATGATAATCGGTGCTTGTAAGATGGCATCTGCTTGGCTTCTGGGGAGGCCTCAGGAAAACTCAATCATGGTGGAAGGTGAAAGAGAAGCATGGCCAGAACAGGACAGGGCAGAGGGAAGTACCACACACTTCTAAACAACCAGATCTTGTGAGAATTCTATCACGAGAAGAGCACTAAATGGGGGAAATCCACCCCCACGATCCAATCACCTCCCACCGGGCCCCACCTCTGGCATCGTGGATTACAATTTGACATGAGATTTGGGCAGGGACACAGATCCAAATCATATCACCCAGGATTAAAGAAGGTTATTTCATACTGATAATGCACACTTCATAACAAAGCTCCAAAACACATGAAGCAAGAATGAGAACTTCAAAGAGACATAGATCAATCTACAATTATCAGACGTTGATACCCCACCCTCAATAATTGACAGAACAAGTAGGCAGAAAATCAACAAGAATAAAGTAGACTTGAACAATTCTATCAATCTACTTGACCTGATTGAAATTTATAGAACATTGCATCTTACCACAGTAGAAAATTTTTCTTGAGAAAATTAAGAACTCAGTTTTGTTTCTTGAGAAATAACTTGAGAAGAATTTTTAGTTGTTTAAACAAAAATAATAGTATGAGATTTATAACATATGTAAAAGTAAAGTGGATTAAGAGTTTTTCTCAGGTACACATGGGACATTTATAGAGATAGACTACATTATAGACCATTTAAAAAGTCTAAAATTCAAAAGATTTGTCACATAAAGTATGTCTCTGGCCACAATGGAATTAAATTAGAAATCAATAGCAGAAACTAGAAAAGAGAAAAACCCAAAGTAAGCAGAAGAAAAGGAATAATAGAGGTCAAAGTGGGACTTAATGAAATTTTAAAAACAGAAAAATTGATCAAAATTTGGGGAGTTTGGGGGAAACATTTTTTTTAAGTTGAGAAATCTCCAGCCAGGTAGATTTATCAGGTAAAAAAGAAACAAGATGCAAGTTACCAAATAAGGAATGAGGGAGGTGACATTACTGAAGAGCCTACAGATAGAAAAGGATAGTAAGGGAATATTAGGAACACCTTTATAGCAATAAATTCAACGTAGATGAGATTGACAAATCTTTTGAAAGGCGCAAGTTACCAAAGCTCACCCAAGAAGAAATAGATGACCCAAATAGCCCTATATGTGTTAAAGAAGTTGAAATTACAGTTTAAAAACCTGTAAAGAAAATCTAGAACTGGGTGTGGTGGCTCACACTTGTATTCCCAGCATGTTGGGAAGTTGAGGTGGGAGGATCACTTGAAGCCAGGAGTTCAAGGACAGACTGGACAACATAGTGAGATTCCGAAAAAAAAAGAAAAAATTAGCCACACATGGTAGCACATGCCTGTAGTCCTAGCTACTTGAGAGGCTGAGGCAGGAGAATTGCTTGAGCCCAGGAATTGGAGGCTGCAGTGAGCAAGGATCACACCACTGCACTCCAGCCTAGCTGACAAATCAAGGCCATGACTCGAAGAAAGGGAGAGAAGGAGAGAGAGAGGAAGGAATACTTTCACCTCATTATCTGAGGCCAGAGTTATCCTAGTACCAAAATTATCCTAGGACCCTGGCCAGACAAACATGCTATAAGGAAAGAAAACTACAGACCAGCATTTCTCATGAACGTAGGGTAAAATTCTAAGCCAAAGTTTATCCAGTTGAATCCTACAAGATAAGAAACAGGTAATACATCATGATCCAGAGGGAATTATCCGAGGAATGCAGGGTTGATTTAACATTTGAAAAATCAGTCAATAGGCTGGGCACAGTGGCTCACGCCTGTAATCCCAGCACTTTGGGAGGCTGAGGCAGGTGGATCACCTGAGATCAGGAGTTTAAGACCAGCCTGGCCAACATGGTAAAACCCCATCTCTACTAATAATACAAAAATTAGCCAGGCATGGTGACATGTGCTTCTAACCCCAGCTACTCCAGAGGCTGAGGCAGGAGAATTGCTTGGACCCGGGAGGCAGAGGTTGGAGTGAGCCAAGATCACACCATTGTACTTCAGCCTGGGCAACAAGAGCGAAAGCTCTGTCTCAAAAAGAGAAAGAAAGAAAAATCAATATAATTCATTGTATAAAAAAACTAAAAAAGAATAATCATATAGTCATCTCAATCAATACAGAAAGGCATTTGACAAAATCTAGCATTCATTTCTGATAAGCAGATTAGGAAAAAAGGACACTTCTTCAATCTGATAAAGGGCATCTACGAAAAAACCTACAGCTAACATCACACTTAATTGTGAAAGACAATATTCCTCACCTTCCCAACATCAGGAACAAATCAGGGATGTCTGCTTTTACCACCTCTGTTCAACATTGTACTGAAGTCTTTAGATTGTGCAATCAGCAAACAAACAGAAATAAAGGGCATCCAGATTGGAAAGAAAGAAAGAAAACTGTATTCACAGATGACCTGATGGTTTATGCAAAATTCAACGGAGTCTACAAATGAGCTACTAGAACAAATAAGTGAGTTTGTTAAGGTTGCAGGATACAAAGTGGTGTATGAAAATCAGTTGTATATGGTAGCAATGAAAAATTAATAATTGAAATGAAAAATCAACAACGTTTGTAATTGCATAAACAGTAGTACATTTGCAGTAGCATAAATATCTGGGATAAGTCTGACCAAAAAAATGAGAAAAATATTGTACACTGAAAACTATAAAATATTGCTATGATAAAGAAGACCTAAATAGATGGTATACCTTGTTCATGGGTCAGAAAACTCAATACTGTTAAGATGTCATGTCAAACTCTCAAAATATAGATTCAATATTGATTTAATACAATCTTAATAAAAATTTCAGCAGCCTATTTGTGTGTGTGTGTGTGTGTGTGTAAATTGACAAGCTGATTTTAAAATGTTCGTAGAACTTCAAAGGACCTAGAGTAGCCAAACAACTTCACAAAAGAAGAACCAAGTTAGAGGACTGATATTACCAGATTTTTAAGTAATTATTCTAAAGCTACAGTAATCAAGACAGTGTGGTATTAACATGAAGGATATACCAATAGATCAATGATATAGGATTTGTATGCAGAATATAAAGTACTTTCAAAACAAAGCAATAAGAAAACAATCCAAAGGGAAAATGAAAGAAACACATCAACAGACGTTTTATCAAAGAGTATATTTAGACAGCAAATGAATGAAAAGATGTTCTAACATCATTAACCATTAGGAAAAAAGCAAATTTAAATCATGATATCACTAACTCCTATTAGAATGGTTAAAAATAGTGATAACATCAAATTCTGACAAGTACGCTGAAAACTTTATCTCCCATGTGTTGCTGGTGGTAATGTATAATTTCACAGCTATAAAATGTTTTCCAGTTGACTTATAAAAGTAAACATGACATCACCATATGATCCAGTAATTTCACTCTTGGGCATTTATCCCAGGGAAATGAATTTGTGTTCACACAAGCACTCATACTCAAATATTCATAGAAGCTTTATTTATAATGTTCAAAACCCGGGAAAAAAATGTCCTTCAGTGTGTGAATGGTTAAGCAAATTGTGATCCATGAAATATAGCTTAACGATAAAAAGGAGCAAGTTATTAACACACCCAATAACTTGGAAAGATCTCAAGGGAATTATGCAGAGTGAAAAAAAGCCCAGACCAAAAAGTTACTACTGTATGATTCCATTTATGTAACATTCTTGAAAGGAAAAAAAATTATATAAATGGAGATCAGATTAGTGGTTGCCTGAGATTAGGGATGTTCGGGGTGAGGAGGGGTCGGTGTGGCTCTAACAGGACAATAAGAAGGATCATCGTGGTGATGGAACTCTTCTATATTTTGACCGTGGTTGTCAGTACATGGACCTACATATGAAATAAAACTGCCCAGAACACCCACCCCTCCACCACCATTACCACCACCACCACACACACACACACACACACACGTAAAACTAAGGAAATCTGAATCAGGTCTGTGGATTGTACCAAGTCAATTTCCTAGTTTTGACAATGTGCTACGGTTATATGAGATGTTACCAATGGAGGTATAAAAATGTTACACGGGACCTTTCTGTATTATATCTGCCACTTCCTCTGAATCTATAATTGTTTCAAAATAAAAATAAAGCAAAAAATTAAAATTTAAAATACGTGCTTTTTAGAAATGCCTGTAGATAAGACAAAACTATGCAAAAAAGAAATAAGGAAAAGGTAAACACAAATTTGGGAAAGCGAAAGGGGATGAGAGGAGTTCTCTTTCCCAAATTGTTGTCCTGTCTCAAACTTCCTTGTAGAACAAACGATTCCTAGGGATTTATTACAGTATTCAAATAAATAAGTGGCTATGCACGGGACCCATGATGAAACTGGGTCAAAATCAATGCTTGTGGTTATGCCAACCCTGTGCACTGAGCCTGGAGGAAGTCTACAGGGGATGGAAGGGAATGGGGGTGGAGTGGATGTCTTCAGCAGAAGGAGTTAGTCCTGGATTTCCCGAGGATGAGAAGCAACTGGGAGCCCAGCAACAAGCAAAACGGAAAGAAGGCAGGCAGCGCTCAGAACGTGCCAAAGAAGGCCGCCGCATGGACTGCCTTTTGCACCTTAGCTCAGGCTGGTCTCATTCTGAAAAAGGCAGGCAGCCAGGGGCTGGCCCTGAGGATGGCGGGGCAGGGTGGAGGGCTGGGCTCTGTGGCAGCTGGCTCTAGTGCCCTCCCTCTGCTGGGAAGGAGTTGTGGGCCAGCCCGTGGGAAGGAATGCCTAGACTGGTTGAAGAGGGCTGTGGTGGGGCAGGATGTGGAGGGCACACGTGGTGGGCTTCCAAAAATCTAGGATTGGTCCCCAGGACTCTACCTCTATGTCTCCTTTATGTCCCAACCCCAGCCATTGGCCATCCTCCTGCTCTTGCTGGGGCAACCTCCTTCAGTAATGTTGATGGCAAAATTTTGTATTGTATTTTTATTTTTAGCAAAGCTACTTGGTATATGACTTGTTAGGATCACACTACCTGCCAAATAGGTATCTCCTCTAGGCCAACATGTTCTCTTTGCCCATCTGTTATGGACTGAATGTCTCTGTCCCCTGAAAATTCATATGCTGAAGCCCTAACCCCAATTTGAAGGTCTTAGCAGGTGGGGCCTTTGGGAGGTGGTTGGGCTTAGATGAGGTCGTGAGGGTGGAGCCCCCATGGTGGGATTAGCATCCTTACAAGAAGAGGATGAGACCACAGCTCTCTTGGGCATGTGAGGATACAGCAAGGACATACCCACAGAGAAGCCAGGAAGGGGCCCTCATTAGGACCCCAGTCATGCTGGCGCCCAGTTTTAGGGAATTCCCAGCCTCCAGAAATGTGAGAAATCAGTTTCTGTTGTTTAAGCCATGCAGTCTAAGCCCCATCTCTAGCAGTCACATTCAGAGGGAACATGATATCCCTCCAGGGGCGTCTACAGCCTTCCCTCTCCACTAACCACTCAGCCACACCCATCCTTACTGTCAAGAGGTTTTTTTCCCCCTTTCTTCATTAAGAATTTTTTAGAAGCCAGGCATGGTGGCTCACCCCTGTAATCCTAGCACTTTGGGAGACTGAGGCAGGTGGATTGCTTGAGCTCAGGAGTTCAAGACCAGCCTGGACAACATGGCAA
Source organism: Cacajao melanocephalus (assembly GCA_963573385.1). Lineage (NCBI taxonomy): Eukaryota > Metazoa > Chordata > Mammalia > Primates > Pitheciidae > Cacajao > Cacajao melanocephalus. The sequence continues at coordinate 59,292 of CAUYLG010038359.1, forward strand.
AACCCTGTTTCTACAAAAAATACACAAATTAGCTGGAAGTGGTGACACATCCCTGTAGTCCTGGCTACTTGGGAGGCTGAGGTGAGAGGATTGCCTGAGCCTGGGAGATCGAGGCTGCAGTGAGCTGATATCACACCCCTGCACTCCAGCCTGGGTGACAGAGCAAGATCCTATCTCAAAAAAAAAAAAGACTTTTTTTAAATAACAGTTTTAGATTTATGGGAAAAAAGCAGTACAGAGAGTTCCTATGTACTTCCCCCCCAACACACACACACACAATTTCTCCTATTATTAACATCTTACATTAGGATGTTACATTTGTTACAATTAATGAACCAATATCGATACGTTATTACCTAGGGTCCAGACTATATTCAGACACCCTTAGTTTTCCACTGAGTCCTTTTCCTTCGCAGATCCCTCCGGGACCCCACATTCCATTGAGTCCTCATGGCTCATGGCTGTGTCTGTCTCAGGCTCTCCTGGTTTTGGGTGGTCTTGACAGTTCTTCAGGGTGCTACTCAGGGGGATTGTGGAATGCCCCTTTGTTGCAATCTGTCTGATATTGTTTCCTGAGATTAGACTGGAGCTTTGGATTTAGGGGAGGAAGACCACAGAGGTAAAATGCCTTTGTCATCACATTATTTCAAGAGCACAGTCTCAATGTGATTTAGAGCTGTTGATATTGACCTTGATTAGCTGGCTGAGGTGGTGGTGGTCAGGTGTCTCCACTGTGAAGTTACTCTCTTCCAGTCCCCTTTCCATTCTGTCTTCTTTGGAGGGAATTCACTATGTGCAGCCCACACTTAAGGAGAAGAGAGTTCTGCTCCCCTCCTTTAGGGTGGAATAGATACATAATGTATTTCAAATTCTGCAGGGGAGATCTCTTTTCCCCCACTTATTAATGTATTCAATCATTTACTTACATCAGTGTGGACTCATGGATATTTCTACTTTGTTATAATCCAATTCTAATACTGCTTGTCTTATCAAACTGTTCCAGCTGTGACCACTGGGAGCTCTTGCAGTTGGCTCCCATGCCCCTTCAACATAAACCCATCAATGGGTGTGTGTGGTTTTGCTGTTATGCTGAGCACTTCCTTACTTCCTGGCACCACAAGATGCTCCAAGCTCATCTCACATTTCCTGCCTCAGTCCTAGAATCAACCATTTCTCTCAGGAAGCTTGGTTCCTTTTTTTGGAGAATGGCATTAGACACCAAGTTCTGGGGCTGGGTGTGCTCACTGATGCTGAGGTCAGCCAGGTGTTTCTAACACACTGTTGTCAGCTTATGTTCTGACAAACACTCTCCACTCCAAGCAAACTACTCTTGCATTTTGTGATTCTCCACTTGGCATTCCCGTATCTATGCCTTCATCACCTCCCACCCCAGCCCATCATATCCCCAGTGGGTTGTTATCTCCTGCAGGTTTCCCCAGCAGAAAGTGCCTTTCTCTTCTCTGGAGCACTCTACACACTGAGGACACAGCCTGCTGGTTCTGTCTGGGAGCTTCTCCTCCCTGTCTTAAGGCTCCTCCTTGACTCTAAGTATTGAGGGCAGGTCAATGTCTCTAGCCGTTGACTCTCCTGAAGTTTCTAGCTCAGTGACTCATGCATCCAGGGCTGCTTGGACCTTGACAATATATCACCATCCTGAGGAGTCCTGTCACAAAGGACTGAGAAAGCTTCCATCTGCTCGGTTCTTCCTCCCTCATGATGGAACCAGCTCAGCAGGAAGTCAGGAAGGGGGTGTTGTTTTAGTGTGTTACTCTTATAATCTGTAGGAATGCTGCCACGTGTGGTGGCTCGCGCCTGTAATCCCAGCTATTTGGGAGGCTGAAGCAGGAGAATCACCTGAACCCAGGAGGTGGAGGTTGCAATAAGCCCAGATCATGCTATTGCACTCCAGCCTGAGCAACAAGAGCAAGACTCTGTCTGAAAAAAAAAAGAATGCACACCAATGGAGAGGAAGTGATACAACAAGAAACTTCAGAGGTGTCAGTTAAAGTTGAAAATAAGATTAATTGCTGTTAACTCTCTTTAATAATCCCATGCTGACTCATGTTTTCAAACTATGTATACTTGCCAATTAATACCATGTTAGACTATCTTCCATTTTAAAGCAATGTCGATATAAAAGCGGGGTTTTAAAAGACTGAGTTGAGGAATTTATATAAATAGGAAGAAAAACTTGTAAATCTTCAAGGAAGGACTGTCAAGAGGTTTCTGTGGGGAAAAAGTTTCCAAGGCAATTCTCTTAGGTTTGGAGCAAGGGAGCAGTAACACAGCAACTGATCAAAAATCTGCACCAGAAATCCCCCTTCTAAGGAGCTAAGATGATGCTGAATTCTCAGTGTAACCCGCTGGGTCATGGGGGGTAGAGTGTCCACACAAGCATATTCCTCAGAATACAGATTACGGAAAATAGTTTCTCCTCTGGGGGCAAAGTTATTCAATACTCACTTTCGTGAAAAGGTCAAATTAAACTAGTTAGTTGGCAGCCAGTGAGACCCACCCAATTCCGAGGAAATGACTGGAGGCCAAAAAGGATGCTTTTCATCTCTTATAATTGGAGAAATAATGGTTTCATTTTCCTGTGGTCAACATCGGGGTTGGCCCCAACGGCATGTAGTCCCTAAGCCCAGGTGGCGTTTTCATCACAGGGCTCCTTCATGAATTACTTGGGTCCATTGTAACGTGCACTGAGCACCTGGCTTACATTCCATCCCGTTCCTGTGGGGGTTGTGAGGACAGAGGGAATGGATGAGCCCACTCCTCCCTTTAAAGAGAAGACTTTTAAGGGGACTGCCATCCCTACCTTGACGTCACCAGTTCTTGGCTCAAGCTGATGTGGTGGACGGTTATCCCCAAGGAGCTGCATGAACATGCAGGAAGAGATGGAGCCTTGGGTCAGCGGGGACCCTTCCCTCGGGCAGGAAAGCCACCCAGGAACTTCCTGGTCTTGGAGCTTTTCCTCTATCACCTTTCTTCCATGCCTGGGCCCCAGTGTACCTGTTAAGTAAGACATTGCTCAACAGCACGCTGGCTACATCTTCACAAACACCATTTTCCTCCAGTGGTGAATGGAAACTCTTCTCAGAAGAATGACTGACTTTATAGAAGTAACAGTTTTCTTGGACAAAACTCCAAGCCCAGTGATGGATTAGCAACACACACATTGTGTCTATGCTGACTTTCCTTGTTTTAGGGCAGGGAGAGTCATGGAAAGGTCGCTGGACTTGCGGTAAGGCTCTTTTTTCTTTCTCTTTTAATATCCATGGAAAGGGGTTGGAGGAGGGGCATCAGGGGCAAGCTGGGCAGGAAGGAACTGCAGGAGCCCACCTGAGCACCATTGGCAGGGAAAGCTCCATGAGAAAGGCGAGGGTGTCAGGTGGTTGAGGGACTGGAAACCCACACCATTCCTCGATTAGCATCTGTGAGCTGTGTCTGAGGAGAAAATAGGCACAGGAAAATAACGCATATTCTTGCAGACTTTGTCTTTCTCAATTAATGAGGTAAGTTGGGGGCCTTTCATTTAGGAGGTGCTCACATCTGGCTCACTGTGCATCTTAGTGCCTCTTGGCTCTTAGGCCACACTGCCTGGCACAGTCATCTGGGCAGGAGACCCAGGGAAGATTGGGAGGCATGAGAATGGGGGGCAGTCTCTTAGGTCTATAAGCAGCCAGATTTTGTCATGTTTCTCTTACACCTCTAAAAGGTTTCCATCTCTTTGTTCCTGAGGGAAAGTTGTGGTCATATAATGCCTTCTGAACTTCTAAAATGTGTCACTTTTTCTCAACTGGCAAACTTTGCCCCTATTTCATTTTAAAGTTCTCAGAATTAAAGTCTAGCCAGTATATTTGACTTCATAATAATAGCTGACATTTCTGAGCACTTGCTGTGTGTTCAGGCAGACTGAGCATCTGATAAACCCTCCGTCAGTTCCTGCCCCCTACAGCCCCTTGAGGTGGGTGTTGATCACGCAGGAGAACAGTACCTGATGCTCCAGAAGGCGAAGGATTGCAGATTGTGCTGAGGATGATGAAGAAGCTGATGCAGGAGAGCTCCATGCCTGCCCTCTGTCTGCCTGAAGGCAGGTCATAGATTGACAAAGAGAAAGGGTATCCTGCCCCATCCCTGACTCTGCCAGGGAGATCAAAGGTTGCCATCGAAGACAGCTGTGGGCCCCCAACAGCCTGGAGATGGAACCACAGGTGTTTATGACAACAAGCTTAACTGACTAACCTGCATCTGCCATGGCTTGCCTTTCCTTGAGTTGCTGCCCATAGACACTCACAGTTCTGCTCTGTCTTGCCGCTTCTCCAAACTGTATCCTTCTTTGTTGAAGATGCTAGATAAGCCAGAGCCCTAAGCCCCTGCTCCGAGTGACCTCTCACTGAGGTTTCTCCATGTGGCGTGTACTGCATGTGTTCCTCAACTAACTTTTATTTTCTCTTATTAATCTGTTTTCTTTCTACAGGGGTCTGTCCTAACTATGAACTTATGAGAGTTAAGGATAAATTCTATTTCCTCCCTGACACATTTTACAGATAAGTTTAGAGAAATTAGGTAATCTTCTCAAGGTCCCATAGCTAAGTAAGCAGTCAAACCAAAATTTCTAATTAAGTTTGATTCCATAGTTGGAGTTTTTTCTTTCTTTTTTTTTTTTCTTTTGAGATAGGATCTCACTCTGTTTCCCAGGCTGGAGTGCAGTGGCACAATCACAGCTCACTGGAGCCTCAACCTCCTGAGCTCAAGCTAAAGGCTGGAGTGCAACTGTGTGATCACAGTTCACTGTAACCTCAAACTCCTGGCCTCAAACAATCCTCCCGCCCCAGCTTTCTGAGAAGCTGGGACTCCAGGCTCCCACCACCATGCCCAGCCAATTTTTATAGATATTTTTGTACTGATGAGGTTTTGCTATGTTGCCCAGGGTGGAATACATGTATTTCTTAAAAAAAAAAAAAAAAAAGAAAAGAAAAGAAAAAAGAAAATTCTGAAACCATCTTTGCAAAAATCATAATGGAGAAAATTATGACAGTGAAAGATATCAGACCTAACTGACTCCATCTTGCTTCTAACCTGTAAACTGTTCTTTTTCCTTCCATGGCGTAGGCCAAACTGCTTTGAGAAGGAATTTAGTGTGTATATAATAGCCTTTCCCAAAAGGCTAAACTGTTCTTGTAACAGTTTAGGAAAGGCAACCAGACACCAAGTTTCAAGATGAGAGGGGCTAGAATTCTAAATATTACCAGCCTTTATTCCAGAAGTCATAAGATCTGCAACTTCCCCAATTACTCTTGAAGGTAACATCACTATTGTGAACCTAAGACCAGGCTTTTGAGATGTCTTTTCAGATTTTTGCCTTTCTAACAACCAGATGGCCCTACCTGGACCTGCCAGCCCGTTCTGTGGTCCCCACCCAGGAATTGACCCAACGGAAGAGAAGAGCTTCGACTCCCTGTGATTTAATCCCTGAGCCAGCCAATCAGCACTCCCAATTCACTTGCCCACCTCCCCACCTACCAAGTTATTATTTAAAACTCTCATCCCTGAGTTTTTGGAAAAACTGATTTGAGTAATAATAAAACTCTGGTCTCCTGCACAGCCAGCTCTGCAGGAATTACTCTTTCTCTGCTGTAATTTCCCTGTCTTGATAAATTGGCTCTGTCCAGGCAGTGGGCAAGATGAACCCCTTGGGCAGTTACAATTCTGACATGTTGCAACATGGATGAACCAAAGATATATGCTAAGCGAGGTAAGCCAGTCACAGAAAGAAGAGTGTTGTATGATTTCACTTATAGAATGAGCAAATTCATAGATACAGAATGTAGACTAGGCCAGGTGTGGTGGCTCATGCCTGTAATCCCAGTACTTTGGGACACCAAGGGCGGGTGGATTACTTGAGGTTAGGAGTTAGAAACCAGCCTGGCCAACGTGGTGAAAGCCTGTCTCCACTAAAAATACAAAAATTAACTGGGCGTCATGGCAGGCACCTGTAATCCCAGCTACTCAGGAGGCTGAAGCAGCAGAATCACTTGAACCTGGGAGGCAGAGGTTGCAATGAGCCGAGATCATGCCGCTGTACTCCAGCCTTGGTGACAGAGCAAGACTCCATCTCAAAATAATAATAATAATAATAATAAATAGAGCCAGGTGTGGTGGTGTGCTCTAGTAGTCCCAGCTACTTGAAAGAGTGAAGTGGGAGTGTAACCACCTGAGGGGTTATAATATCATGTCATCTACAGGGACAACTTCTTCCTTTCCAATGTGGATGGCCTTTATTTCTTTTTCTTGACCAACTGCTCTGGCAAGGACTTCCAGTACCTGTTGAATAGAAGTACTGAAAATTGGCATTCTTGACTTGTTCCTGATCTTAAAGGAAAAGTTTTCAACTTTTCCCTGTTGAATATGATGTTGACTTTGGCCTTATTTTTGGCCTTCATTGTGTTGAGGTGGATTCCTTTTATATGTAATTTGTTAAGAGTTTTTATGATGAAAGGACATTGAATTTTGTCAGATGCATTTTCTGCATATATTGAGATGATCATATGGTTTCTGTCTCTCATTCTGCTAATGTTATATGTCACATTGATTGATTTGCATATGTTGAGCCATCCTTGCATTCCAAGGATAAATCCCACTTGATCATGTTGAATGGTTCTTTTACTGTGCTGTTGAATTCTAGTGGCTAGTATTTTTTTAGGTATATAAACTATTAATTAACAAACAAGGCCTACATACTTATTTCTCCTTGGACATACCCATGGTATGGCCTTGGTGGCCAGTGGTCTTGGTGTGCTGACCTTGGTCACAAAAGTCCCAGAATTGGTGCAGACCTTTATTGATCCAAATCTTCTTCAGTTTCTCCAGATCTTGTGGTCCAGACCATTGGCCAGGACCTGGTTATATTTTCTATCATCTACATCCTCCTGTCTGTTCAAGAACCAGTTGGGGTCTTGTACTGGCGTGGATTCTGCATAATGGTGATGACATGTTTTACCACATCCTCAGTGAGTTTTCCTGACCCTTTGGTAAGGTCAGTGTCTGCTTTCCTCAACACTGCATGAGCATATCTTCAACCCACATCCTTAATGGCACTGATGGCAAAGGCTATTTTCTGTCACCCACTGAATACTCACAAAATATGCTGGAACTTCTCAAGGATCACTGCAGACATGGTGGCAGCATGAGTAGCAGTCTGTAGGACCCTGGTGTAAGAGTAGCTTGCTATTGTTTCATTGAGGACTTTTGCATCTATGTTCATTAGGGATACTGACCTTTAATTTTTTTTCTTGTAGTGTCCTTGCCTGTTTTGCTATAAGAGTAATGATGGTCTCATAAAACAAAATATTTTATCTTTTTTCCCCCCCAAAATTCCTTTACTGATTAAAAAAAAATGTCATTGCCTTTTTGCCCCAAGTCTGGCTCTATTGATGAAATCATAAATTCTGAAGCTGATGTCACTACTACGCTCCCAGGTGTAGGATGTTTGACACTTTATTTAGGAGACAGTTTCATTTGATGATCAAGTGGGATTTATCGTTGGAATATGTGATTACAAAGAAGTTATTTTCTATGCAGCATACTTGCTGTCAATCAAAAGACTCAGATGTGATTTCAAAGCCTTGACACTGACCTAGTGGGCTGTGGATTTCCAGGAGGGGCTGACTCTGGACACATCTGGGGCCTCCCCAGATGTGAGAGACAGAGAGAGAGAGAGAAAGAGACCGAGCAATGACTGTCAGCCCTGATTCTAGATGCTGGGTGGCAGCCCCCAGATCCTAAAGGGAGAATCTGCTGACCCCAGAATTCACCTGAGCTGGAGAAGCTTGGCTTTTGGATGCTGTGTGGTCTTCTTGCACTTTTCTTCTTTACACTTGTGTAGATCCACATGTGATCTCTAAGGACTGAATTCCAAGGGATGCCTGCAGTTCAAGGAGATTAAAGTATCCACAGTTTACCATGTGCCAGAGAGCACTAAGCAACTGTGTGAATTTCCTCATTTAGTTCTCCCAAGGACCCCATGAGGTAGGGATACTAGTGCTCTCTCCTTTTGCAAGTCTCTGCATTGAGCTTCTTTTTAGCTTTTGATTCCCACAACCATAGTTTTAAGTCAAGGCTTCCTCACTGGAATAGCAGACATAGAAGCACTTGTGTCCCCTGACTCCCAGACATTGCTCTAAGGAGTCTGACCCAGCATCTAATGTGTGCTTGGCTGTGCCAAGACAGAAACCTTTAACTGTGGACATAACAGAGACTGGTCTCTAGCCTGGACACTATGCAGGTGACACTCAAATGACAGAATAAATAAAGGGGATTCTGGGGATATGTATTCCTGGCAATAAATGACACAGAATGAGTCACAGTAAGAAAACATGACTTCTGCCAGACTGCACAAAGGGTAGAAAGAAGGAAGGAGAAAGGTGTGTGCTTGATTCTTTCTGAGAATAGGAACAACACTTCTACTCAACATAGTACTGGAAGTCCTACGCAGAGCAATCAGACAAGAGAAAGAAATAAACGTCATCCAAATTGGAAAAGAGGAATTAAAATTGTCACTCTTCCCTGAAGATATGATCGTATACCTAGAACACCCTAAAGATTCTTCCAAAAAGCTCCTAGATATGATAAATGAATTCAGTAAAGTTTCAAGATACAAAATTACACAAATCAGTAGCTCTGGTATACACCACCAACAACCAAGCTGAGAATCAATCAAGAACTCAATCCCTTTTACAACAGCTGCAAAAAATGAAAATAATAATAATAAAATACTTAGGAAGCTACTTAACCAAGGAGGTGAAGGATCTCTACTAGGAAAACTACAAGGCATTGCTGAAAGAAATCATAGATGACACAACCAAATGGAAACACATCCCATGCTCATGGATGGGTAAAATCAATACTGTGAAAATGACTATCCTGCTCAAAGCAATCTATAGATTCAATTCAATTCCCATCAAAATGTCATCATCATTCTTCGCAGAACTAGAAAAAACAATCCTGAAATTCATATGGAACCAAAAAAAGCCCACATAGCCAAAGCAATACTAAGCAAAAAGTAGAAAGCCAGAGGCATCACATTACCTGACTTTGAATTATACTACAAGACTATAGTCACCAAAACAGCACGGTACTGGAATAAAAATAAGCACATAGACCAATGGAACAGAATAGAGAACCCAGAAATAAAGCCAAATACTTACAGCCAACTGATCTTTGACAAAGCATACAAAAACATTAAATGGAGAAAATATACCCTATTCAATAAATGGTGCTGAGAAAACTGTCAAGCCACAGGTAGAAGAATGAGACAGAATCCTCATCTCTCAGCTTATACAAAAATCAACTCAAGATGGATCAAACACTTAAATCTAAGACTTGAAGACAAAAATTCTGGAAGATTACATTGGAAAAACTTCTAGACATTGGCTTAGGCAAAGAATTCATGACTAAAAACCCCAAAACAAATGCAACAAAAACAAAAAGAAATAAATGGGACCTAATTAAACTAAAAGGCTTCTGCACAGCAAAAGAAATAATCAGCAGAGTAAACAGACAACCCACAGAGTGGGGAGAAAATATTCACAAATTATGCATCTGTCAAAGGACTAACATCCAGAATCTATAAGGAACTCAAACAAATCAGCAAAAGAAAAACAAATAATTTCATCAAAAAGTAGGCAGATGACATGAATAGACAATTCTCAAAAGAAGATATACAAATAGCCAACAAACATATGAAAAAATGCTCAACCTCACTGATTATCAGGGAAATACAAATTAAAACCACAATGACATATCACCTTACTCCTGCAAGAATGGCCATAATTTAAAAATTTTTAAAAAAGAGGGAGATCCAAGATGGCCATAGGAACAGCTCTGGAGTGCAGTTCCCAGAGAGAACAACGCAGAGGGTGAGTGATCATCGCATTTCCAAATGAGTTTTTACTGCCCACAGACCAGGAGTTTGCCGGGCTGAAAAGTGCCATGAGATTCCAGCATGGCTGTTTCAGCCGGTGCCGCAGGTCTCCGCACAAAAACTCACACAAATCTGGGTGGCCGTTTCAACTGGCACCCGGAACACCTGGGATACAGAGCTGCCCATTCAACTAAATAAAACGGGGCTGAAATATGGAACCAGGTGATCTGGCTCAGCAGGTCCCACCTTCACAAAGACCAGCAATCTGAAATGCTCTGGATTGAGAGTTTTGCAGCAAGCACAGCTGGACCCGGGACAGTCCAGCTCGGTGGGGGAAAGGGCATTAGCCATTACCGAGGCAGTCCACCACTACCAAGGAAGTCCACCATTACCAAGGCAATCTGCCTTTACTGAGGCAGTCTGCCATTACTGAGGCAGACCGCCATTACCAAAGCAGTTCTAACCGTACCTCTGTAAACAAAACTGCAAGGAAGTTCACACAGCAGTTGGGCAGAGCCCACAGCAGCTCAGCAACGCCTCTGCTGGCAGACTGTGACTAGACTCTCTCCTTGCTGGGCAGGGCATCTCTGATAAAAGGCAGCAGTACATCAGGAACTTATAAATAAAGCCCCACCTTCCCAGGACAGAGCACCTGGGAAAAAAGGCAGTTATGAGTTCCACTGCAGCAGACTTAAACGTACCTGCCCAGCAGCTCTGAATGGAACAATGGAGCTCACCACTCAGCACTTGAGCTTCTATAAGGGACACACTGTTGCCTTAAGCAGCTCCCTGACCCCCATATATCCAAAGAGATACCTCATAAAGGAGAGCTCAGGCTGACATCTGGTGGGTACCCTCCTGGGATGAAGATAACAGAAAAAGAAACTGGTAGCAACTCTTACTGTTCTGCAGCCACCACAGGTGACCCCCAGGCAAGTAGGGTCTGGAGTAGACCTCCAGCAGTCCTACCGCAGAGGGGCCTGACTGTTAGAAGGAAAACTAAAAAACAGAAAGAAATAACTTCAACATCAACAAAAAGGATGTCCACTCAGAGACCTCATCCAAAAGTCACCAACTACAGAGACCACAGATAGATAAATCCACAAAGATGGGAAGAAACCAGCACAAAAAGCATGAAAACACCAAAAACCAGAATGCCTCTCCTCCTCCAAGGGATCACAACTCCTCACCAGCAAGGAAACAAAGCAGATGGAGAATGAATCTGATGAACTGACAGAAACAGGCTTCAGAAGGTGGGTAATGACAAACTTTTCTGCACTAAAAGAACATGTTCTAACCAAAGCAAAGAAACTAAGAACCTTGAAAAAAAGGTTAGATGAAAGGCTAAGGAGAATAAACAGCTTAGAGAAGAATACAAATGATTTGATGGAGCCGAAGAACACAACAGGAGAAATTCATGAAGCATACACAAGTTTCAATAGCCGAATCGACCAAGCAGAAGAAAGGATATCAGAGATTGAAGATCATCTCAATGAAATAAAACGAGAAGGCAAGATTAGAGAAAAAAGAGCAAAAACAAATTAACAAAGCCTCCAAGAAATATGGGATTATGTGAAAAGACATAATCTACATTTGATAGGTGTACCTGAATGTGACAGAGAGAATGAATCCAAGCTGGAAAACACTCTCCAGGATATTATCCAGGAGAACTTCCCCAATCTAGCAAGGTAGGCCACCATTCAAGTCCAGGAAATACAGAGAACATGACAAAGATATTCCTCAAGAAGAGCAACCCCAAGGCACATAATTGTAGATCAAGGCTTGAAATGAAGGAAAAAATGCTAAGGGCAGCAAGAGAGAAGGATCGGGTTACCCACAAAGGGAAGCCCATCAGACTCACAGCAGAAACCCTAGAAGCCAGAAGAGAGTGGGGGCCAATATTCAACATCCTTAAAGAAAAGAACTTTCAATCTAGAATTTCATATCCAGCCAAACTAAGCTTCATAAGCGAAGGAGAAATAAAATTCTTTATGAACAAGCAATTGCTCAGAGATTTCGTCACCACCAGGCCTGCCTTACAAGAGCTCCTGAAAGAAGCACTAAACATAGAAAGGAACAACCAGTACCAGCCACTCCAAAAATGTACCAAAT